>CANSZD010000493.1:615000-790000 GCA_947648045.1 Beta corolliflora | reverse complement strand
CTCACATTTTGACAAGGTTTGCCATTGATCAAAGGCTGCTTTTAGACTAAGAGGGAAGACCCATTTGATGTTCCAAAGTGAGAACCACCAATTCCAGATTTTCTGAGCAAATTGACAGTGAAGCAATAGATGATTGCTAGACTCAAAGGGAAAAGAGCATAGGATGCATATGTCGTCTTCAATCGGTATGATTCCCATTTTTGCTAGCTTGTTTTTTGTGTTGATTTTTTCAAGGAGTGCGGTCCATACAAAAATCTCTATGCGATGAGGAACAAGGCCTCGCCACATTCCTTTGATAGCATCATGGTGAGGAGGGGGGACTTAATTTATCTAACTCAAAGGAGAAAGATTTTGAAGAGAAAGAACCTGATGAGTTGAAGGCCCAAATCAGCTTGTCCTTGCATTCATAAGCAACATGGGCCTGCTGAAGCATGGAGTCCAGATTAGCCTTCTCAACTAAGTCTTGAGGCCGAAGAATTCGCCGCCAGGCAAAGCTCCAGACCCACACGAGCCCTTCCCAGAATCCGTGAGATGCAACCGTTCCATTGGGTGAGATAGCAATTGCGAACAGTCGAGGGAATTTTGATTTCAAAGCTGCATCACCTAGCCATGTATCGAGCCACCCATGTGATTTAAATCATGTAGATCATGTAACTTCACAAAAGTACCACCTCAATTACAGGATTAGTCTTGCGTGGACCTAGTCCGCAGTAATAGCATGATACGTTATTATTTTTAAATTTTAACATTTTTCAAAAACTTAGAGTTGTAAATAGATATAAATACGCATAAGGAGTTTAGATAAGGGAAAATTACAGTTTGGTTTTAAATAAACGACATAAATTATTATATTATTTAAATTGAATATAAGTTTTGCTATATAATACGGAATATCATAAATTTTGTATTATTGGATGGTGCAAAAAATATGTTTCGAAATGAGATCTATTTACAATATAGTTTTACATGTTATGAAAATATATTACTTAAGATGAATAATAACATATTATTTATACTTTATTTTAGATATATATGTGTAAAACAACTATAAGAATATCGTACTATATGTGATTATATGATACTTGCACATTTTGTATAGTCTATAAATTTTACATCATTGGATAGTACTTATAATCTACACAATTATAAATCTTTAGATAAATAGTAACATATGAAAAATATTTCATTTTTTAATTTTTTTGGAGGGGACACTATTATTTCATATATAACATGTGCAATGGATCATCATATAACAATGAAGAAGTCATAAGAAGAGTATAAATTTAATATAGTAAGAAGTACTACATGAATTATGGTAAGAATAGGAGTTTCAGAATTATTAAGAGAAAGTACATTTTGATTTTTAGTAAATCATCTAATATATCAATAACATGTACAATTGAGTACAGTAGTTTTTAATTTGCTACATACTACAACAAAAATACACAAGCTCATTGTAATTAAATAGAGTTTGAAGTTTGTATTAAAATAATAAATATTAGTTAACAATATGATTGCATTACTAATAATACAATCATGGTTATATCCTAAAATATAATTTAATTATATAAAATAAATTCATAAATAAATTAAAATAGATTCATAATGGTTAAGATAAAAATAAAATTAGAGTTTGGATTTACTGAATTACATGAGATTTTAATAATCGACAATTTTATTATTTTTAATGTCAATAATAATACTACTCCCTCCATCCCAGAATACTCTTGACACTTATCTGGGCACGTAGTTTTAGATGATAAGTTGTTGTTTGGTTATCAATTGTGTATTGTTGATTTGGGTGGCCCAAATTCCTCTTTGGCCCAAATCATATGCTGCCCACACTACATATATGTCGGTAAGTTTCAAGAATCATCTAGTAAATTCATGATATGGTGAAAATTAGAAGGGTGATGCTACGTGGTTTTTGCTAGATGGATTCTAGAGCTTTCTAGCTAAGCTCTTCTTATTCCTCTACTAACCGACATTGTACACCTATAAATAGAGGTGTTGACTTCATTTGGGCATCATCACAAGATACAACAAGCCATCCACAACAAGCATCCACATTCTCATATACACACAATCTCCTACTCCACTATTCACTCTAATTTTTATCCTTTGTGAGTTTGTAACTAAATATTGTGAGAGTTGTAATTTTATTTTTACCCTATTAATTTGGGGTACTTGAACTCTCATAATTTTTATATAGTGGATTTTGGCGCTCGTCGTCCGTGGGTTTTTTTTACCTCATTTAAGAGGGTTTTTCCCACGTTAAATATTGTGTGTCCGTTATTGCTTTTCTTGCATTATTTTTCATATTAATTTCTCGATCTAGTTACGTTTCCGCTACACTCTTATACCTAACAAGTGGTATCCGAGCTAACGGTTCAATATGTCGACTGTCACCAAGTTCGATATCGAGAAATTTGATGGCAAGATAAGCTTTAGTATCTGGAGGATCCAGATGAAAGCCGTTCTTACCCAGAACGGATTAAAAAAGGCTTTAGAAGGAAAATCTAAAAAGCCGGCAACTATGACTGACGAGCAATGGGAAGAGATGGATGAGAAAGCAATGTCGGCGATCCAATTATGTCTAGCAAAGGAGGTGTTACGCGAGGTCATCCATGAAGAGACCACAGCCGGGCTATGATCAAAGTTGGAGTCTCTCTATATGACCAAGTGCCTCGCCAATAAACTCCGTCTCAAAGAAAGGCTATACACAATTCGTATGGCAGAAGGTACTTCCATTCAATCTCATCTAAATGAATTTAATTCTATTCTTATTGATCTTGAAAATTTAGAAATCAAGATTGATGATGAGGATAAGGCTGTTTTATTAATTGTGTCCCTACCTCCCTCTTACAAGCACTTTAAGGAAATTATGTTATATGGTAATAATGATACTTTATCTTTTGAAGATGTTAAATCTAATTTACTCTCAAAAGAAAAATTTGACCTTGAAGTGCATACTAATGATAAAGCTGAAGGTTTAAATGTAAGAGGGAGATCACAAGAAAGAGTAAGTACCCATAAAAAGAAATTTAGATCTAAATCAAGGGGACATAAATCAAACATAACCTGTCGTTATTGTAAGAAGTCAGGGCATGAAATTTCTGAGTGTTATAAGTTGAAAAATAAAAAAGAGAAAGAAGAAAAATCTAAACAACCTCAAAAATCCGCCGAAGCCAGTTTCATTGAAACTGACTCTGAAGGTGACTCGGTATTATTGGTAACTTCTGAAAAGAAGGGTCTTCATGAATGGATTCTTGATTACAGTTTGCACCTATCATATGTGTCCTCATAGGGTCCGGTTTACCACTTATGAATCCGTTGATTGTGGTACTTGTCTTAATGGGAAATGATACTCCCCTGTAAGGCTATTGGAATAGGTTCAATCAAAATCAAGACTCATGATGGCGTTGTCGGGACTTTAACTAAAGTTCGTCATATTCCCGACTTAAAAACGCAACTTAATTTCACTGGGCACTCTTGAGTCTCTTGGTTATAAATTCTCAGCTCAAGGTGGAGTTTTGAAGGTTACTAAAGGTGCCCTGATTGTCATGAAAGCCAGTGGATATGGCAGTCTGTATGTCTTGCAGGGACATACAGTGACAGGTTCAGCAGCTGTTTCATCCTCACTCTCTGATGCTGATCTCACTCAGTTGTGGCATATGCGCCTTGGCCACATGAGTGAGAAAGGTATGGACATCCTGAGCAAGCGTGGTCTTCTTACACCTGCACCTGGTAAACTGGAATTCTGTGAGCATTGTGTTTATGGGAAACAGAAGAAAGTAAGTTTCTCTACAGCTACTCATAGTACCAAAGCTATTCTTGATTATATTCATTCTGATTTATGGGGACCTTCAAGGGTCACATCTTATTCTGGCAAACGTTATATGATGACCATTATTGATGACTTTTCTCGTAAAGTCTGGACCTATTTCTTAAGACAGAAAAATGATGCCTTCCCTACTTTCAAAAAGTGGAAGGCTCTTGTTGAGAACCAGACTGGCAGAAAAGTCAAGAAACTCAGGACTGATCGGGGCTTGGAGTTCTGTGATGGTGAATTTGAAGAGTTCTGCGCACAAGCCGGTATTGCTAGACACAAAACATTACCCGGCAAGCCTCAACAGAATGGTGTAGCAGAACGTATGAACAGAACTCTTCTCGAGAGAGCTCGTTGTATGCTCTTTAATGCTGGATTGTGGCATCGCCGTGACCTGTGGACGGAAGCCGTCTCCACGGCTGCTTATATTGTCAACCGTTCTCCACACTCTTCTATAGACTTCAAAATTCCAGAGGAAGTATGGTCAGGTACAACTGTTGACTATTCTTCTCTTAAAGTATTTGGTTGTACCGCTTATGCTCATATCAATGATGGGAAATTAGCTCCCAGAGCTGTGAGATGCATTTTCATTGGTTATTCATCTGAATCTAAAGGTTATAGATTATGGTGTCTTGAGTCTAAGAAAGTTATTCTTAGTCGAGACGTCACTTTCAATGAAAATGCAATGTTGAAAGCCCCTGGATCGGAGTCTTCTATTTCTTCTAACACAGGTGACCAAAATGGTGAGAAGGTGGAGTTGGAGACAAGTAGCCGGTCTCCCATGGTTGATGTTGGCTCTTCCTCAGGCTCACAGTCTAGCAATGAAGCACATGATGATGATCATGCTCCAGTTACCACTGATACTAGCCAGCCACAGCAGCCAGACTATAATCTCGCAAGAGATCGTCCGAGAAGGCAACAAAAGAGATCCACGAGATATCCAGAAGAGGAGTACGTGGTTGCCTATGCTCTCACAGTAGGTGAAGAAACTCCAGTTGGGGTCGAGCCATCTACTTATTCCGAAGCCATCTCGGATCCAAATTCATCTAATTGGCTCGTGGCTATGAATGAGGAGATTGAAAGTCTCCACAAGAATGGCACTTGGGATCTGGTAGAGCTACCTAAAGGTCGAAGGGCGCTTACATGCAGATGGATTTACAAGCAAAAAGAAGGAATCCCCGGGGTAGAGCCTGCAAGATGGAAGGCACGCCTTGTTGTCAAAGGGTGCAATCAAAGAGAAGGTATTGACTTTAATGAAATTTTCTCTCCTGTTGTACGTCATACCTCTATTAGAGTCCTTCTTGCATTAGTTACTATGTTTGACATGGAGTTAGAGCAACTAGATGTCAAAACTGCTTTTCTTCATGGAGATCTTGAAGAAGAGATATACATGAAGCAACCGAGAGGGATTCGTTGTTCTGGAAAGGAAAACCTTGTTTGTCGCTTGAAGAAATCCTTATATGGCCTCAAACAAGCTCCCGAGAATGTGGTACAAGAAATTTGACTCTTTCATGATTGGACATGGCTACACACGCAATCAATATGATCACTGTGTTTATTTCGCAGTTTGATGGAGTATATGTCTATCTTGTTGTTGTACGTGGACGACATGCTTGATAGCATCTTGTGATAAGTCTCTGATCAACAACTTGAAGTCTCAACTCAGTAAGGAGTTCGAGATGAAGGATCTTGGCGCTGCAAAGAAAATTCTTGGCATGGAGATACATCGAGATCGACAAGCCGGGAAATTATACTTATCACAGAAGAATTATATCAAGAAAATTCTTGATAAATTCAGCATGAATAACCGTAAGTCTCTGTCTCTACTCCTCTAGTTGCTCATTTTAAATTATCATCTACTTCTTGTCCACAATCGAGAGGAAGAAAAAGAAAAATGTCTAGCATTCCCTATGCTAGTGCGGTTGGTAGCCTCATGTATGCCATGGTCCGCACTAGACACGATCTTGCATATGCCGTTAGCATGGTGAGTCGGTATATGCACAACCCCGGAAAAGGATCATTGGAATGCCGTTAAATGGATATTCCGTTACCTAAAAGGTACCATAGATCTGGGGTTGGTCTTTGATAGGACCCTAACATCTTCAAGTGATGTTGTCGGGTTTGTTGACTCTGACTATGGTGGTGATCTTGATCGTCGAAGGTCACTCTCAAGTTATATCTTCACTTTATGTTCTGGTGCAATAAGTTGGAAGGCTTCTCTGCAGTCTAAGGCTGCTCTCTCTACAACAGAATCAGAATATGTTGCAGCTACTGAAGGTATAAAGGAGGCTACATGGCTGCGAGGCCTTGTTATAGATCTTGGAGTTCCACAAGGTGTTACAACTGTGTTCTCCGATAGCCAAAGTGCTATCTTTCTCACCAAAAATGATGCATATCACTCCAAGACTAAGCACATTTCAGTCAAATACCACAATGTCAGAGATACAATTGCTGAAGGTGAAATTATTGTCAAAAAGGTTCACACTTCAGATAATCCAGCAGATATGCTTACAAAGCCACTTCCTACCACTAAGTTCGATCATTGCTTAAACTTAGTGGGCATTCATTCTTGCTAGGCCTGCTAGGGGCTCAGACGACGAGTGGCCTATGGAATTTGTTCCAAGGTGGAGATTGTTGATTTGGGTGGCCCAAATTCCTCTTTGGCCCAAATCATATGCTGCCCACACTACATATATGTCGGTAAGTTTCAAGAATCATCTAGTAAATTCATGATATGGTGAAAATTAGAAGGGTGATGCTACGTGGTTTTTGCTAGATGGATTCTAGAGCTTTCTAGCTAAGCTCTTCTTATTCCTCTACTAACCGACATTGTACACCTATAAATAGAGGTGTTGACTTCATTTGGGCATCATCACAAGATACAACAAGCCATCCACAACAAGCATCCACATTCTCATATACACACAATCTCCTACTCCACTATTCACTCTAATTTTTATCCTTTGTGAGTTTGTAACTAAATATTGTGAGAGTTGTAATTTTATTTTTACCCTATTAATTTGGGGTACTTGAACTCTCATAATTTTTATATAGTGGATTTTGGCGCTCGTCGTCCGTGGGTTTTTTTTACCTCATTTAAGAGGGTTTTTCCCACGTTAAATATTGTGTGTCCGTTATTGCTTTTCTTGCATTATTTTTCATATTAATTTCTCGATCTAGTTACGTTTCCGCTACACTCTTATACCTAACAAATTGTTATTTTATTGAAAAAGTAGATGTGATAGGTGTTAGTAGGTAGTAAAAGTAGTATTATTTTATTTGGTGGAGAGAGAGTGTGGCCAATGGTTAGAGTTGGTAGGTAGTAAGAGTGTTATTATTTTATTTGGAGGAGAGAGTGTGGGCCAATGGTTAAAAGGTAGAAGGATTAAAATAATAGTGGGTCATATCCAAAAATAGAAGTGTAAAGAGTATTCTGAGACAGATGAAAAAGGAAAGTGTAAAGAGTATTCTGGGACAGAGGGAGTATATGTCAAAAAATGTCCCAAGTAAATCACAAAAAGCAAAGTATATATAACAAGAAAGCAAATTTATAAAGTTATTATTATTATTATTATCATCATCATTATTACTACTACTAATATAACAAAAAAGCAAAGTTATAAAGTTATTATTATTAATATTAATATTATTATTATCATCATTATTATCATCATTACTACTATCATCTTACTCTAACCCAACACTATCCCTAGACATCTTGCACCAATCTAGTCATCCCTCCTCTTTTCCTTCTTTTTTTCCCTTTGAATCTCGAACTATAGCAGACAATTTTTTTTTAAAAAACCAATAGTCTTACCGAATGGATTAAACTTGTGACTAGATGGATTATGTTAGTCATTAGATGAATTAAATTAAAGGATGTGATTAGTGAACAGATAAAGCTGAACACAAAATAGATTAAATTGGCTCCTTAATTGATAAAAATAGTTATTGTATCCAGAAAGGTGGTTCGTCCTCTTCTTGATATTAGGCTTGGGCCGTCGCTTAATTTTGAATTAAAGCAGGGGCTTTATTACTAGACCAAATTAAAAAAAAAAGTTTATAAATAACCGATATGAAATCAAGCTTTACATTTCGCAACACATATAATCCAATATAAGCAGCGGATTGAAAGATAATGCCACAAGAACTTACCACGCTAGGTAGATTTGATAATTCTCCAATCAGATCGCCAGGAGTTTTACCGGCATTGTTTTGAATATCTAAAAGATTGAATAGCTGTAGCCTTGAATAGTCATCCTTTTCATCCTCACAAGTTCCGAAGTAAACTTGTAGAAAATCAAAATGGTTACCTTCAATTGCCAAATGCAGCGGCGTGTTACCATTCTTTTCCTTTACCTCCAATAGCTCTCGTAAGTCTTTTATTCTAAAGAATTCCTTGATAGTTAGGTATGAATGATTTATAAGCAGGTGCCAAAACGACCGACCCTCAGTGTCAAGAGTATTTGCTGATTGTGGGGAAAAAAGTGTATAGCATGGGCGCTAATGAAAATGAGTGGCCAGCTTGAATTGCTCTTACAAAGGGAGTAAGACCCTCCTTATCACGCGAACAAACAGCTTCAACATTTACACTCACCATGAACTCTATGTTGGAACCCCTCGCTTAACCATCAAAAAAAATGCAAAAGACAATTAAGATTTTATATATAATAAAAGAATACAATTTTTATCATATACCCAGGTATATGTACCATGAGTATGATACATCCAAGACTATTTTTTTGCTCATTACTCATTTGAAACCTCCAATAAACATAATTACGTAATAGTTAGAGATAAAATGAGCAAAACATAGCCTTGGATGTACCATGCACTGATGCACATGATACACCTGAATGTATGATGAATACGCTCGATAAAAGAGTACAGCAGCAGCGAGTAGAAGAAAGTTTCTACTACTTAAATATACTTAAATATGATGAAAAGGACATTTGTCCATCTAATTAACAGAGTTAATTCATCAAAAAAAATTAACATGGCCAAGCCACCACCATCCAACGGAGCCAAGCCACCGGACCAACCACCGAAACTAGCACCCCAACTATAAAAACAACCCCGTAAACCCTATCCTACCCACCTGAAAAATAAAAACCAAAAACCGTCACCCCCACTCAACCGAAAAAAACCCTTACCACCCTATTTTTCCATCCACACCTCCTCAACCACCAAACGGCGGTGGCGGTTAGGTTGGATTTCAGGGTAATACAGGTTTGGAGTTGGGATGTCAGAGGGAGTGAGAAAAGAAACTATGGAGTGGGGGATCAGAAGGGGTGGATTAACTTTAGGATGATTAGATTTTTAGTATTATTTATTAGTTAAGTGTAATTATGACATTGAGTTGTACAAATGTTGCCATTTTGAGTTTGGTTGCATCTATTGTGACATTTCTCTAAAATGAAAGTGCTACTTCTAAAAAAAACGGAGGAAGTAAATTGTAGGATGTTTTCGGATATTTCTTTACACGGATCAACAAATAAAAACAAAGTTGAGGAAAGTAGATTAAGAAGATGATAATTTTACCACATTGAAAAAAAAAACATTCCATGGAACTAACAACTTCGAATTTTGATCCACCTATTTTTGAATCTATTAGCAATTTGGTCTTCTATTTTCACTTCTTCTAACTCCATCTCACCCTGTAGAACCTTCTCAGAAGAAATGATAATGTACCTCCATAAAATTTGTCCTTGTGTGAAATTAGGATTTTCGCAGAACATATCACAAACTAATTATCACAAGATGACTAAATTCGATGATCAACTGTTGATGAAATCTATGAGCAATTGTGTCAACGATACACCTTCTTGTACAATCACAATGTTGGTTTTCTCTTACTATAACACGAATTTACTCCAGATCCCACATTGTACACATATATAGTTGACCACGCGCGTCAAGATCATCATTGTAGTCGGCATTACAACACCCAAGTACCCAACAACTTCAAAATACTACTATTTTGTTAATGCAGTCATTCCATAGCTAATGGTCCATTTTATGTACCTCAATATCCTTTTTATTGCCTCCCGGTGAAGTTTTTCTTTGAACTTTGCGTAAACTGACGAGTTAATCACACTCACCAGTCACCGCATACGTAATATCTGATTTGCTTAACGTGAGATGTATAAGACTTCCACCAATTGTCCCAACTCTCTACATTATCACGTCTTCTATCTAAATCTTTGCCTTCTACTACACATGCATAATCCGTCTCCGACATTCAACTCCGAAAATCCGATTCCGGCACGACTTAAAATCCTAACATCCGATACCGACTCCGACCCGATCTGACTTTTTTTCACCCTTTTTTAATAGAAAAATTTTCTATAATAAAAACAATCAAATCATTACTTCTTTTTTTAATAGTCATATGAAAATCTTATATAATACAAATAAACATTACTATTATTTTTAACAATCATTTCTTCAATGGATAATACAATTGTCTCAAACTCGGAGTTAGATTATACATATATAACACATTAATATAAATAAAAAAAGGATTAATTGCCTTAAAGTCGGAGTCGGATTCGGATGTCAGACTTTTTTATGGGATCCGACTCCGACCCTCCTCCGACTCGGAGTCGGACTTTTTTATGGGATCCGACTCCGACCCTCCTCCGACTCGGAGTCGGACTTTTTAGACGGAGTCGGATGCAAATTATTTTTTTATCGGAGTCGGCTCGGATTTTTCCTTCAGATCGGAGCGGACTAATGTCGTATCCAGACTGGATTGCCATCTCTTGAATGAGTGAGCCTTGCATTAATTTCCATTGGTTAAGATAGGCTTGCAATTGGGCATTAATTTCCATTGCTTAAGATAGGCTTGCAATTGGGCATATTTCGGTTGGCATAGACATATACTATCCTAAGTTCCCTCCATTTCAAGATTCAGAGAATGTAAGAGTTCTACTATTGAGCTCCTTCATTTAATTACAATAACTCAAAGATTATCGCTAAGAAAACGATTTAGTTCTTCGTAATCTCTTATGGTGGTAAGATTATCCACTTAATTAATAACTTTCGATTGTGAGCTTTTAGTAGATAAGACACAAATGACCTAGTGTGACATAATGACCACTATGTAGCAAGAACTCTACTATCTTACACTACCAGGTGTGTTGTGTGCTTCAAGCTATAAACTACCTTTGTCAACCTTTATGCATAATGTGGATAAGAGTAGCTCTCGTATCCATTAGGTTGTTCCATGTGTATTGTTGGAGATAATTTTAGAAAAATCTCGGAGATAGCTTAAGGGAAGTAGAATATTTGAGAAGACAAATCATAAGTATCATCTTCAAGTATGAAGAAAATTCTAGAATTGGTGGATAATATCCATGGCAGAATGATAGTGGGATATTCTTGAAGTTTGGGGAAAACACTCAAGTAAGCTTGAGTAAGATTTGGAGTAGTATAAATAGAGGTGAAGACATTTGTTGTGGAGCATGGAGAATTCCTACACAATACACCCCCACATAATTGGGGGTGAGACATGAGCTCACCATACATAAAAGAGTGGAGAGATATGTGAGACATGAGCTCACACACAAAAAGTATATGAGAGTTATTTTTGTAAGGTGTGGAACAAGTGTTGCACCAAAATATATTGTTGTACAATTTTTGATGTAATCAATACTTTGCAATATATGAAATTGTAAAATTGTATTTTCGGGTCTAGTACTAATCTGCGTGCGCCCCCAAAATTATATCATGTATGTCTATGCGACTCACTGTGTAAAAATGCAATGATATTAATCTACCTGCTAGTTTTCAAGAACTACTAGCAACTTATGCCTCCATCTGTTGGAGCCATAACAACTCATTCGGGAGGGAAGTTGGGTTCTTTGAGAACAATGGTGAAAGGGTGTCTCATGCCCTTCAGGTGTTTTCTTTGATGCAGTTTAGCAACTCGTCCTCCATGGTTGATGCTAGCACGTACATGGATTTTTCGGCCATAATCTTCCACTTCTTTAATTCTTTTACGTCGGTTGGTATTGTAGTTTCACTACTATTATGGGCAAATTCGGCATGATCCGGAGTAGTGATTCGTCATCACCATTGCGTCGCGACCATGTGCGTGGCGACATCAGAATATTTCTTGGCGTCCAGACGTCGATTGACATCCGAAAGTTCAGTAAGATCAAAGCACAAAGCGGCGTCATAAAATGAAGACCGACGCCAGAGTTTTGATTGACATCAAAGTATGGAACGACGTCTTAGTGTGACCGAAGTCCAAGCATGCGCCGACGCAGTCATGAAGTTGAGGATCAACAGTCACATTGGTGAAGTTAGATCCAACTAAGCAGATGTAGACTTTGATGACGCAAAGACTTTATTTATCGTTGACTTCCCGACTACACGAGGAAATAGGTAACAAAGTTTTATTTGTTAATTTCTAATTGTCTTACTTTTTCTTGTGGAGATGCAACATGTATCTATCCTAATGTCGTGACTAACCAAGCACACACATGATGTAAGTATACGTCAATGACTTATTCGAAAAGTCGAAGTCGTTGTGACAATCAAAAGCCCGTCGCGACTAAGAAGTTCGTCGCGACCAAATGAAGAAAGTCGTCTTGTCGTCGCGTCGGAATGAAGAAGGTCGTCGTGACAGATGAATAAGTCCATCGCGACCAAAAAGTTCGTCGGGACAAGTTAAGAAGTCGTTGTGACAGACCAAGAAGTTCGTCACGACAAATGAAGTCGTCGCGACAAACAGTCCAACGTCGACCTAACAGTGACGTCATCTTAGTACCAGTCTTTAACCAAAGACGTCTCCTCTGTAACGAACCGTCGCCCGTGCGACACATTAAATTTGAGTACAGGTACAATGTTAGTCAAAGACATAAGCGTCATGGGGGCTTGACATTAACTATGATTACACACTATCACTTAAAGAAGTCTAAGATCTCAAACAGATTAAGACGCTAGAAACTTTCGGTGTCATCATGACATGAAAGACATCTAAAAGAATCAGACAAAGACCACATTGGGGGCTGACACCAGCATGACAAAGTTTGGACAACGAAATATTTTTGGCCATTAACGCCGCCGTCAAGTAAGTTGCAAATTGTGATCATTGTCAATGCCACATAGGTACGCCATAAAACTCTTCCAAAACCTCACTCTCCGTGCTATGGTCCATATAAATGCGAAGAACACTTAGTACGTAAATTGCATTTGACTTTAACGTATTTACACTAGCATTTACTCTTGCTTTATTTATTAGCTCAACGACAACTCTTCTGCGTTGGAAAGTAACAAAGAGGTTACTACTTTTGCTTGAACTAACGTCAATTGCAGGACTTAATCCCTTCACTAAGATTGCTTGAAACGTATATAATTTTATCAATAATAAGACATTCAAAGCTAACGTCAAAATGTAGATTGAAAACAGTTTGACAAAATGATGCGACACTTACGATCACCGTCACGACAATGATGACAAGTTTAATGACAGCGACATTACGGTCATGACAATGACCACAAGAATCAATTGACGAATGGACCTAACACTCACACTTTGCACTGTGAAGATCCATACGGGTATCAAAACATCATCAACGAGTACTCGATGCTAAAGTCACTCAATGTTCAAGTAATGTCGTTCCTTCTTCCTTGTTGATTTCATTTGTTTCACTTTATTCTTTGCAATTTTTCGTCTCTGTTCCTTATATTCTATCAATTCTTATAATCTCTTACATACATTTCGGTGGCTTCGACTATCTCTTGTTTATATTCCATCATACTTTTGGAAGCTATTCTTACTTATGCCTCGAAAGAGTGGCCATTGCATTTACAATTCGTTTTGCAGAACAATTACATAGTAATGGCATTGTCGAAATCCTGATTCCAAACGCCAAACATCAGTTGTTTGACACCATACAAGACATTCATCACCAAATACCAGCGTTCGTCGTCATCGTCAAGAGCAATAAACAACGAGTATGTTGAAGACAAGCGAGGCCATACATGAAATAATGGCAAATGACAAAGAATCCTAAATATTACAAGTCTTAGGGGATGACAGCACATAGTCAACAGTTGAGGCGCTACGACTAGAATAAATCATTGATGTTCCATGACCAGTCACTACCGCTACTAAACTCATCAAGACACTTTAACAATTTCAAATCTATTTATGAAATTATTACTCGTATCATTGATCCCTTATGATGAATTATTTGTTGTTAACGTTTGAACGATTCGTTGTGCTTCTTATTTATTACACATGTTCCATCGTTGGTCTTTGCAATTACTATTTACTTGGTTATCACAGGAACAATCGTTGGTGTATCCTTTCTTTCGTAGAATTAATGTTGGACGACAGTCTCATGATATCAGATGTCGAATGACGTGACGCCTGCCACCAGATCGACAACACGATGCCTGTCACAAGATCGATGACACGACGCCAATCAAAAGACGACACGACGCTTGTCTCGAAATGACGCGACACCTGCCACCAGATGAACGACACGACGCCTGTCACAAGATCGACGACACGACGCCAGTCAAAAGACGACGCGACGCTTGTCTCGAAACGACGCGACGCCTGCCTCTAGACGACCAGACGTTAGTCGGAAGACGACGCGACACGTATCTATACACGATATAATGCATGTTACCAGAGGGACACGATGATAGTCGCTAAGCACCAGAATGACATAGGGACCAACAATGATCTCACAAACGTGGATTACACAGAGTTTTAAAAGCATGGAAAATGCACCGAGTCAATATCATCACATGACATCTGTTCACATGATCTACTAGCTATGACGACATAACAACATTCCTAAGGTACTCATTTTTCGCTTCTCACATGCATCTACTAAGCACATACAGTTTATCGCTAGATATCGGCAGACACACTAAAGATCACTTTATTTATCGTGTTTAAACATTACATCATGAGGTAAAAATATACATATGTTCACACCACACGTAGTATTTACACATGACGCCTAAACGACACACATAAACATGCATGGGCGCATTTAGACACATAATATATATTTCGATGATGAAATTTTATATGTCATGACATTTGTGTTTCAATATAAACGGAGTTTCGTAACAATGGATAATGCATTGGCTAAGTGACATTAGATGACATGGTTTGCTATGATGACATACCGACATGCAAACGTATTCACACCTAAATTCACTAAAGCACCTAATAAGACCTTTGAGTTTAACATTGTGTATCCACAGACACACCTATGATTATTTCATTTGTTGACTTAATCTATTGCATCTTGAGCTAATGCATGCATATGTTCAAACACACAAAGCGTCGATACCTACGAAGACATGCATACATGCTTTTTAAATGACGTATAACCTATGACATAACATCTGCATCATGGCACAACAAGGTGACGCATATAAGACGACCTGAAAAGCAACTCAATGATTACAACAAAATGACTTACGTTATACTATGACAATCCAGTGGCCTTGACGCCAGGATCTCATTCTTTGACATCTTAAATGGCTTTATCGCCAGACTTTGTTCCACCACACTTTAGACAACTTTATCGTCGAACTTCGTCCTACAACAATTTAGATGGTCATTTTTCCAGATCTCCCTCGATGATGCTTCAAGTGGCCATGTCGCCAGAATTCTTTCTACGATATCTTAAGTGGCCATCTCGCCAGATTTACCCCTACGATATGTTATATGACATACGATTTGACTTCGCTTTATGTATTCATTCCGAGACTCTTTATTGGTCATGACGCCAGCAAACATACGATGACAAAAGAACCAAGGCACCTTGAACGACTCTGACACCAGTGTGCGACGCCTGTGAAATGATCCCTTACTAATGTCAGCATTAGTTGTGACATTAACTCATCTTCAACGACAAATATCACTCATTTATGACACGATAAAGTTTCAAAGTGACGTTCATATAGTTTCACTTGTAAGACAATAACTTTGTGATAACAATCAACGAAGATCAAAGACGTTAGTAGACAGGACGACGAACGAAAGTCGTCAACCGATAACCACACGTCAGTAGTAAAGGATGCGAGAAGAATGGTAGACATGGAGTGACATACGTGTACGAAGACTATTTTCCTAACCTCCGGCGCGCTTCAATTAGGAAAATGGGGGCTATTGTTATGGGCAAATTCGGCATGATCCGATGTCGCACTCGATCAACGTGAGAAAATGTAATCTAGAAGTCCTATCTTTGTGCAACTAACAAGAGAGTATCGTGGGGAGTCAAAGTTAGTTCCTACAATCAAGGAGGTGGTTAGCACCATTACTATCTTCAAGGAATAGCCAAAACAACATTAGGGATGTATCTACAACTATACCGAGACTACATTCATTCATATGAAAAAGTCAAGGAATCCCCCCACTTCATGAGAATTTCCACATAACACTCCACTTACTCCTCCACTATCACACTAGTACACTACTATATAATAACATCATGTGACTACCATTGAGGACCATGAAAGACATCCGGCGGAAACCTTCCCAAAAGCTTCCATATTTTATCTCCTAACATATGACCTTCATTTTCTAAGCTTCTACAGAGACATTAATCCATATTTTACCAAGGGCCAAATCCCAAAACTACTATATTTTATAACCTACAAATGCAACCTTAATATTTTACTGTATAGTCCAAGTATTTATTTGTCTAAATTTTACCCAAAGTGATGAATATCACATCACACGAAGAACCTCTACAGAGCTTCTACCATCGATATATACAAGTGTCTAGGTGCTATAATTATTTCTTCATATAAACAATGTACTTGTAATTACAATGGCTTTAACGCCCGACATCATAGTGGATTGGTGGTCTCATATCCACCCGCGGTTTTTACCCACCTTCATCGAGGTTTTCCGCGTCACCATTTCTTGTCTTCTCTTTCTTTATTTTCGTCACTTAAATTCCATCCTTTATTTTTCTTGTTCTAATCTAGTTATCGACGTCCCAACCAATAATTGTCCCTTGTTCGATTTTTGGCATAAACAACTACAACGTGCATATTATACCTTAAAGTCTTAGCCTGACGCTGGATAGCATAATTGCATATATGTATTCTATCTTTGGTGTTTCAATTGTTGAGCTTCAGAATATTAAATACTCATGTATGCAACTTGTGACTTGGTGTTTTATCGACATTACTCAAGTAAGATTGTTCCCAAACCAATAAGTTTCAGTCTCAAACTTAATGAAAAATTACCTCGCCATGTGGTCTCGGACCCCTAAGATATATAGCCACAAATATTTTTAAGAAAGTTGAAAAGAACCGTCCAAATTATGTCCCCCTAACAAAAAAAGTCCCAACTTCAATTTAATATTAAGCAGTCCCAACTTTAATTTAATATTAAGCAGTCCCAATTTTGACCCTCCCCCTTTACATTGGCGGTTCGAGTAGGTTTGTGACCTACTATTGCTAGAGTAAGTAAACTTGATTATATTTTTTTTTTACTTTTTTCCTATCTTCTTCCCCCTCTTTCTCTCTCCTCCCTCCAGCTTCCCCTTCCCCTCCTCTGCCACCCATCCTCCTCCCCTGCCGACTGCCACACATCCCCCTCCTCTTGGAATGAAAACTGATGCGATCAAATTTCTTTATGAACGTCTATGCGAAGTTTGATCTGTTTTATTTTTGTTGACTTGTATGCTAATACTATCAACTCAATGTGTTTTCAGTTTCAAGGACCTCATTTCCCCTCTCTCTCCTCCCTCCTCTCCATTGTCTCTTTTTGAGAGTTCTCAGAGCAACCTTATCAATGATCTTAAAATAAGATCAAGTACATAATCTTATTAAAAATTCCCTTAACAATGAATGATAATAAGATCATAGGTTGATTGGGATGAAAAATTTGTATGGGACGAGTGAAAACTGGATCAGGCATGGGAGTGGGACCCATCGCCTGATCTGGGGAAAAGTAATTTTTTTGGCTTTCCCCCAGCCAAAACGCACCGTTTTGGCTAGGGGAAAGCCAAAAAAAATTACTTTTTCTGCAGGCTGACACGGAAAGCTGGTTGTAGGCAATAGCAGCGTGACAAATGTCACGCCCTTCCACGTGTGTTGTTCCTATTGGCCATTAAAAATATAACCGTTGTAAATTTTGCAACGGTTATATTTTGAAAAAAAAAAAAAAAAAAGTACCAACGGCTCTATTTTTTCGAGCTCTATAAATAGAGACCCATTTTGCTATATTTTGGACACACACTAGTAGAAAAATGATAATTTGTGTCTCCCTATTTGCGTCGAACAAAAGAAATACTGACGCAAATTTTCAGGAACAGATGATTTGCATCGGATTTTAACAAAGATCCGACGCAAATAACCACAGCAGATGAGTAAAAAGAAGATTTGCATCGGATGTACACTTAATTTTCACCATCTTCACTAATTTCTTCTACTTGTTCTGATTTATTTCATTAACTCTTCTTCCATTGCTCTTTTATTCTTATAATTATGGATCCTAATCATCCGAATTATATAAGAAATCAACCCCAAAACCGCTCAAAAAAACAAAATGCCTAGGCAACATAATCGCTCAAATACCTATCAAAATAACTCAAAATATCGTCAACCCTCTCAAAATCAGTCAAATTATCGTCAACCCTCTCAAATAATTACAAATCAAAGGGGTGAAAATTCTCAATATTATTCTCCTCAATATGATAACCTTTACCATGAATCTCCATCTGAAAACGCCAACATTTCATATCGCCAATCTGATCCTAATATGGATTTTCTTAATACCAAGAAGATTCATCTCCAAACAATGATGTTGATGATGATGGTGGTCAATACCAAGAAGGTGATGATGGTGTTGGTCAATACCAAGAAGGTGATGATTCTGATGGTTATGATGACTTTGTTCTGCCAACTCAATCATTTTCGCAATTACTATCACCTACTCAATCTCAGCAACCACCTCAACCACAACCACAACCCACTCAATCACAAAACCACCTACTGTAGAAGCAAGTTGTGGTGGTAAGAGGGTTTGGGATCATGTTGAAGATGAAAATCTTATCTCAGCATTTATGAACACTTCTCTTGATAAGGTGATTGGGACGAGCCAAAAGAAAGGCGTCTTCTGGGGAAGAGTTTGGGAAGCTTTCGAGGCAGGAAGAATAGCAAACCCAACAGAAATTGCTCCAAGAAATGCGGATATGCTGAAAGATCGTTGGAGTAGACTTGCTCCATGGGTTTTAAGGTGGGCTGCATTTTATGATGAAGCTCTTGCAAGAAAGAAGAGTGGTCAAAACGATAATGATGTTCTGAAAAAAGCTCATTTATTGCATAATAGGAAACATGGTAGGTTCATCCTCGACATGCTTGGAAAATGATGAAGAAGTTTCGTCAATGGAGGGTCATAATTAAAAAATCATTGGAAACTCCACGTGGTCGTCCTAAAAATCTACAAGAAAATGTGGATTCACCTAGAAGCGAAAGAAGTGGTAAAAGGCCGAGAGTTGATGGAAGTGACTCAATGCCCGAGACACCTACAAGTGGTGAAGAGGTGATGTGGACCCACGACCCTATGGTGTGAAGAAAGCGAAGTCTAAGCTCATAGGGGTGTTGGGTCAGACAATTGAGTGTTTCAATTCATTTAATGAAAGACTTCGGATCCATTCAGAGGGTAGGAGTGCAAATGTTGAAAGAGAAGCTGCTAGGTTGGAGGTTGAAAAAAGGAAGGTTGCTGCAAAGGAACAAGAAATAGCGCTGCAAACCAGGAGCTTGAACTTGTAAGAGTATCATAAGAATTGGGATTTGTTGCAAGCATTGTATGCAAAGGAAAATCGAGCACCATTTGAGGAGGCAATGATTGAGAAACTAACAGCATGGTTGACGAATAATGCAATTTTTTAAGTTATCTTTATGTTTAAGTTAAGTTTATGTTTAAGTGTTGTTCATGTTTGAGTTTAAGTTTATGTTTAAGTTTACGTTCAAGTTTAGTTTATGTTTAAGTTTAAATTTTAGTTTATGTTTATGTTTATTTTGAAGTTTATGTAAACGTTAACATTTGTATGTTTAAGTTTAATTAATAAAAAAAAGTTAAAAAATGTACTTGTGTAATTTATGTTTAAGCTTTACTTATTATATGAATTGCCATCTCAATACACCTTTTGACATTATTGTTCTGCTTTTGACATTATTGTTCTGCTTTTTACATTATTATACTGCTTTTTACATTATTGTACTACTTTTTACATTATTGTTCTACTTTTTACTTTATTGTTCTGCTTTTTACATTATTGTTCAACCTTTTACATTATTGTTCTTCCTTTCTACATTATTATTCTGCTTACACTATATAACTCAAGCATACTTGTTCACCATTTGTTCACACCAAACCTAAACACATTGGCAAATTTGTAGAATTAACTCCTTCAACTTAAACTTTACCGCTTCAAGTTTCTCTAGTTCTGAGGATGAAAGAAGATAATCCCGAGCAAGATGTGATCAAGGAATAGATGATTTCTTGATCAATGTTGTTCAACCAATTGCTCCAACTCTTATATCAAATGTTACTCCAACACTAAGGAATAGAAGAGCAAAAGTACTTTGGCACCAATTATACTTACTTTGGTATCAACTTTGAACTTTGAGACCTCTTCTCCAAGTTTCTCTCGGTGCACGTTAGCTTAACGTGCACCGTCGCCATGGCAAGGAAGGCGGTTGAGAAATCTCAAGGTAAAAACCAAGAGAGGAAGACTAAAAAGAATAAAGGACCTTCGTCTGATTCTCAGGCGCTTAGGACCCGTTCCATGGATGAGATTTTGGGCATTGAAGCATTAAATTTTGGTCTTGGTGTTGGAGAAATACTTACTCCCAAATCTTCGCTTAATCAATTGAAGCAGCAATCAGAGGTTAGACACACGTTTAATGATTGGTTGCAATCGATTCATCGGAGTGGTTCTCATTCCAATCGAACAGTAACTGAAGCTGCTGGTAAGTCCCCTGTTCCTATCTATCATCCGATTTCATTGGAGCATTCTGTTGAACATGTAGAGGATGATATAGTAGATGATAATGTGGAGAATGATGATGGGATTGGAAACTCTAAGGAACCTGAGTTAGTGCAGATTGATCTTGTTGATATACAAGATGAAATAGTTTACTGGAATTCGTCAATCATCTGTTATGTTCTAGGAGCTAACCCACCTATTCAGGTAATGGACGGGAATTTTTGGCGCATATGGAGAAATTACAAGGTGGATAAAGTAGCTCTGATTAAACGTGGAGTGTATCTAGTTAGATTTCAAGCTATGAATTCTAAAGATAAAGTGTTGGCAGGACATTTTTTCTTTGACAAGAGGCCATTGATAATGAAATCATGGTCACCTGATACTGATTTTGAAAAGGAAGAGGTGAAGAAATTGCCAGTTTGGGTTCAATTGAGAATTGCTTTAAAGTATTGAGGGGAACATTCTCTTCACAAAATAGTTTCACAGTTAGGTGATCCTATTAGAAGAGATGAAGCCACATGCAATAGGAAAAAATTACAGTATGCTCGAATTTTGGTGGAAGTAAACATAGAATAATAATTCCCTGATGTGATTTTATTTCTTGAATGAATATGGAGAAAAGGTCTATGTTCCAGTTGAATTTGAATGGAAGCCAGTTAAGTGTTCCAATTGCAAGAACTTTGGACATGAAACTAAAGCTTGCAAGCTGAAGAAAGGAAGACAACAATGGAGACCTAAGCTGGTTGTAACCACTGATCCAGTGCCTATCCTTGTGCCTGTTGAAACAGGACAGGCTAGTGCAATCATACAGCAGCCTGTGCAGATTGTGCAGCATTCAGCTGTTGAAAAAGAGGTGGAAGTTGATCCTGATGGCTTCCAGAAGGCTCTTAGGCCTATAAGTGTAATAGCCCATACTTTTCAGCAACTTTAATTAAGGGTTAATTATATTTATTAATTTTAATTATATGATAATATTTTGAGAATTATGATTTTCTTCTAAAATTACTTTCCCAAGTATAATTATGAAATTAGTTTGGTTCTGTTTGGGCTCAATTGATCAGCAGCCCAATAAAGAGCCTGGAAGCCTCCTAGAGCATGGGCAGGTGGCAGCAATGGGTCCCAGTTGTAAAGGCTGACCTAATCACCAGCATTAGGGAGATCCCTAAAAGGATGAAATGACCATTGCCGGAAAAGGCAGCATGCCCATTGCTACCAAAAAGGCCCATCTGAATAATGTTTCCTGTCTGGGAAATCCCCAACACTATAAAAACCAACTGTCTCATCAATGAACAGGTATTGAATTCTCACCTAACAAACTAGAGCATCTCTCTCTAGTCTTCACTTCTCTCTCTACCTCAATCACATCTGACTTGAGCGTCGGAGGGGCGATCCCGGAAACACCCCCGGGGTAGTCTAACCTTGTTTTGCAGGATTCAGGCGTACGGATATCGAAGCTCAGGCGAACGTTCTTGGGGGCCCACATCAAATCTCACAACACATTACAATCCTTAATTTCTTAGCGAAAATTTTGGCGCCTTACGTGGGGAAAGTACAAGAAGTTACTTCGCCACCACTCGAGAAGATTCACCTTGTTGCTACTCGTAGAAAATCCCTCTCGAGTCACTTAGCAATGGCCCCGGCCCAAGAGCACACGTACCGGGCATCCCTCGGCACAGGGTCAGAGGTCCGAAAGAGACCCCTCCCCATATCAACAAAGGAGGTCCGAGCGACCCAAAACACCGACCGTTCAAACCCTCGATCATGAGGAAGAAGAGCAGTCCATTGAAAATGGACCGCAACCATCGAACCAGCTACAGCACGCTGACCCCCATCCCATATCCACGGCGGACATAAATTTGATAGCCGCTCAGCTCCAGCAGACCTTGCAACGAAAGCCTCGAGGATATGTTGCCAACCTACAGCAGGGCGTTTTCATACCCCCTAAAGACCGCACCCGGTCCCTTCCCTTCGGGCGAGAATCAAGGCCGGCCCTAGCCGCCAGTCGGGCCCGAGGGAGCATAGTCGGCACGATTGGCAACGATCCAGACAGGGGGAGGAAGTGCGGCATGGGTCTAAGGGAAGATCCACCTTGCGGGGTGAGGAGACGCACGTGTCAAAATCGCCAAGGGGCAACGTCGGGAATAAAACCCACGACGCTCGGCATTTCCTGAACGAGAAGCGGCTCGAAGGGCCTAGATGCTCGGCACATTCTTAATAAGAAAGCCGCTCGCCGAGAAGGGCGCGGCGACTCCGCCCAATCGAGACCCATTCGGATCAACAGCGGGCGCTCAAGTTCATGGTCCCGTTCGCCCGGGACATACTTGAGGCGTCCGGCCACAGAAAAATCAAAACGCTCGTCGATCGAACCTTTCGCGGGCCTGACTGACCCGGACGACCACATGGCCACATACAAAGCACAAATGAGCGTTCAAACTGGCTGCGAGGCCACTTGGTGCCGTTTCTTTCCCACGACTCTGAAAGGACTGGCCCTAAACTGGTTCCAAGAGCTCCCCGCAGGGATCATAACGGATTTCTCAGTGCTCGAGGACCTATTCCTACACCAGTTTATCGCCGGAAAGAGACAAAAGAAAACAAGTCTCCACTTAATGGGAGTCAGGCAGGAGAAAAACGAAAGCCTGGCCGACTACATCAAAAGGTTCAATGAGGAGTCATTAAAAATCTCCGATCTACAAGATGCTGTGGCGTTCGCCGCCTTAATGTCTGGCCTTCAGCCTGGTCGGCTCAGATGGTCCTTGGCTGAGAACGAAGTGAAAACCTTCTCCGAAGCAATGACTCGGGCTCAAAGATTCATCCAAGCAACAGACATATGTCGTCACTCAGACGACGGGAGCAAGAAGAGGAAGGAAGAAGGAAATCACAAGGACCAGTCAAAGCAGCAGAAAACAGGTGGTCGGTCAGATAGGTTTAACGACCATGGCATCGACCCCCGATTCAACAAGAACAGAAGAGAAATCTACTTGGACATCAAGGACAAGTCCATGATGCCCCGCCCACCTCCCATCAGGACTTCGGTCGCCCGGCGAGACAAAAGCCAATGGTGCGAATTCCACAAAGAGTGCGGTCACACCACCAAGGATTGCAGGGAACTTAAGAAATCCCTGGACAACCTAGCTGACCAGGGGAAGCTGAACCGGTACCTCAAACACTCTAGGGAGGAAAAGGGCAAACAAAAGGTTGGTCCATCCAACAGCGGGGACACGGAGGGCTTCATCGGGGTCATAGCGGGTGGCTTCGCGTCGGGCGGCCTTACCGGCCGCTCGCGCAAGGCCCACCTCCAAAGTCTAAAGCACCAGGTACTCGATGTACATCATCCCCGACCCGACTGTCCCATCATGACATTCGGCGAGTCCAGTCGGCCCCTGCACACGCCCCATGATGACCCCTTGGTCATTGAGCTCAAAGTGGCTAATGCCAGAGTCAAGCGGGTGTTGGTGGATAGTGGATCTTCAGCAGATATAATCACACTGGAGTGCCTCAGGAAACTGAAGTACAGCGAGAAGGATGTAACCCCGCTCAATCAGCCACTCATAGGCTTCGGGGGAAATTCGGTACATCCAGTCGGATCCATTAAATTGCCTGCTCGGATGGGAGAGAAAGGCAAAGGAAGAAGCCTACCGATTGACTTCCTAGTGGTGGACATCCCTCTACCATACAACATCATAATGGGAAGACCCACTACGAATAAGGTCAAAGGCAAGAATTTCCATTTATCGACTTCTTATGCAGTTCGAAACCGACGAGGGTAAAGTCGGAAAGATCCAAGGAGATCAGCAGGCAGCTAGAGAATGTTATGTGAACAGTCTGAAAAGCAAGGTCGACGTCCAAGAGGACTCGAAGAAAAGAAAGCGAGAAGATGGTCGGCCCTCAGTGAGCTCCGGGGTTTACCTTACCGAGAACCCCAAGCAATACGAACGCCCTCCTCGGCAGGACGGCGACGAAGAAGTCATCATTGATGAGAAACATGGTCGGACTCGCGAGTAGGCAAGGCCATGGACCCTCAAACAAGAAAAGAGATCATTCAAGTTCTAACAGACATGAGACGTCTTTGCCTACGAAGCTAATGAAATGCCCGGGCTCGACCCTAAAGTGATGTGCCACGAGCTAAACATCAAAGAGGGGTTCAAGCCGGTCAAACAAAAGCTGAGGCATCAAGGCCCCGAAAGGAATGCCGCGGCAGCTGCAGAGGTCAAGAAATTGCTCGAGGCAGGGTTCATTGAGGAATGCCAGTACTCGGAATGGCTGGCCAACGTTGTCCTAGTCAAGAAGTCGAGTGGGGCATGGAGAATGTGCGTGGATTTTACAGACCTGAACAAGGCCTGCCCAAAAGACAACCACCCTCTGCCCAAAATCGACAGACTGGTAGACTCAACAGCAGGACATGCTCTCCTAAGCTTCATGGATGCAAACGCGGGGTATCACCAAATCCCGATGGCGGAGCATGATCGAGTTCACACCGCCTTCGTCACCAATCAAGGGGTGTATTGCTACAAGATGATGCCCTTCGGGCTCAAGAACGCGGGGGCTACGTATCGACGTGAACGAAGAAACAAAATATTCGGCGACCAACCGGGTCGGAATATAGAAGTATACGTTGACGACATGATCGTCAAAAGCAAGATTCAGGGCGATCACCCCTCAGATTTAAAAGAGACCCTCAGCACCTTGAGGAAGTTCCGTATGATGTTGAACCCCAAGAAATGCGTCTTCGGAGTGAAAGGAGGGAAGTGCCTCGGATTCCTGGTGGATGAGAGGGGAATCGAAGCTAATCCCGACAAAATCAAAGCAGTAATGGAAATGAAGTCTCCGCGGAATGTAAGGGAAGTACAACGTCTAACCTAATTGTCTGGCCGCCCTCGGTCGCTTTCTGTCACGGTCAGCAGATAAGAGCTTATGCTTCTTCAAAGCTCTGAAAAGAAAAGAATTCGTTTGGGATGACGAGGCCGAGCAGGCTTTCACCTCCCTCAAAACGCATCTATCAACACTCCCAAAATTGATATCCCCCTTGCCGGGGGAAACACTGTTCATTTATTTGGCTATTTCAGAGTACGCGCTCAGCGCTGTTTTGATAGCCGAAAGAGAAGAAAAACAACACCCAGAGTCTACTTCATAAGCCACGCCTTTCGAGGAGCGAGAGGCCAAATACAGCGAAGTGGAAAAAATGGCTTTCGCCTTAGTAATGGCTAGCCGGAAGCTCAAACCTTACTTCCAGGCTCATCCTATTAAGGTCCTCACTAGTCAGCCGCTCAGGAAGCTTATCGAAAGCAGGAACCACTCTAGTCGGATGACCGATTGGGCGGATCGCCTAGGCGATTTTGGGTTAGAATATGAGCCCGGAAGGGGCGATCAAAGCCCGGCCTTGGGCGATTTCATAACAGAGTGCACATCCAGGCCCCCAATCAGCAGGCAAGATAGCTGGGGGCTGCAAGTGGATGGCTCGTCTACCGGGACGGAGTTGTGGAGCCGGACCGGTCATCAAACCCCTGGTCGGAGAAAAGATGGAATACGCCATCAAATTTGAGTTCTTGGGCTCCAACAATGAAGTCGAATATGAAGCCCCGATCCTCGGATTGGAGTTATGCATCTTGGCGGGGCAACCGTGATCAATGCTAAATCCGGCTCGCAGTGATAGTAGGTCGGGTATCGGGCGAATACGAGGCCAAAGAAGACAACATGAGAATGTATTTGGCAAGGCCCGGGACATAATCAAAAAGCTATCTCGGTTCAAAATCGCCCACATACTGCGATCGGAAGAATCGCAAGCCGACGCTTTAGCCCGAATGGCCGGTTCGGCGGAAGGATCGGCTCCCGAACAATCATGTGGGAAGTCCCTTGGCGGCCCGGCATCAATGTCAAGGAACTACTTGTATTGAATCGGACGTCCGAATGGATGGACGAGGTAGTCGAGATATTTGAGAGACGGAAACTACCCGAGGATCACAAGGAGGCGATCGGGTAAAACACAAGTCCGGATGGTTTCTATGGCACGAGGATCAACTCTACAAGAAGTCCTTCACCCATCCCTTGCTTAAATGTGTCACCCCGAGGAAGGAAATTACATCCTCGGGGAAATCCACCAAGGGCTTGTGGAAGTCACCAAGGGGGAAGGACCATAGGCGGAAAAGCTCTCCGAGCCTGGATACTACTCGGCCTACTCGAAAAAGACGCTCGGGGAGGCGGTAAAGAGATGTCCGTCCTACCGAATCCATTCGGATATCCCCGAGCACCGACCACTCCCTTGACAACAATTGAAGCGGTCCCGCCATTTGATAAGTGGGGCATGGACCTACTCGGACCATTTCCCCCGGCCTCGGGTCAAAGAAAGTTCCCGATAGTCGCCATTGACTACTTCACCAAATGGACCGAGGCCGAACCACTCTCCTCCATAACGGATAAACAAGTTCAAGCGTTCATTTGGAGGAACATCATCACCGTATTCGGAGTTCCCGCAGTTCGATCTCCGACAATGGACGCCATGATTCAACAGCGGCCCGGCCCGGGATTATTGCGCTCGGTTCGGAATATGTACCAAATTCTCCGCAGTCTCAAGGCCGCAAACGAACGGGCAAGCCGAGTCGGCCAATAAAATAGTTCTCGAAAGGAATCAAGAAGTCTCCGGAGGCCGCCAAAGGAGCATGGGTCGATGACTCCGCCTGGAGTCCTCAGTGGGCGGCCGAACCACCGCCAAGGAAGCAACGGGGCACTCGCCTTTCACCCCGGTATACGGGAGTGAGGCGGTCCTACCAGTGGAGGTCGGCATCCCTTCTCCTCGAATGACTTTCTACGACTTCGAGAAGAACGAGGAAGAAAAACCGATCAACTTAGACTTGCTGCCAGAAACAAGGGGCAACGCGCTGCTGAAATCTATCCAGTACAAGCAAAGAGTTACTCGGATGTTTAATCGCCGAGTGAGGTCCCGGCCAATCCAACTCCACGATTGGGTCGTTCGAAAGGTCGAGGCCACTGGGCTCTCACACCTGAAAGAAAAGCTAGGACCTAACTGGGATGGCCCATACAAAGTAACAGAAATTATTAAGCCAGGCACATTCCGACTAGAATCCGCCGAGGGCATCCCCTTGGCCCGACCTTGGAATGCAGACAACCTTAAGAAGTACTATGTGTAAAGTTTGTTACTTGCAATAGGGGCATATATTGTAATAGCTTACTTGTAGCCGGTCGGCATTTTTGTAGTCGGTTTCAAATGTAATGAATTGGTACTGCCAGTCGGCATATTTTACACCTCGTCCAAACTATTAGGCTTGACCAGTCAAAATGGTTGGCGCCATATCTCCAAGTTATTGCTGGTCGGAATTTCGAACAAGTCAGTCGGAATTATGTTAAGACTTAACCAGTCAAAACGGTTCAAACTCCTCCTGAAATGACTGCTGGTCGGAGTTTTGAACAAGTCAGTCGGAATTAATTTATGACTTAACCAGTCAAAACAGTTCGGACTCTTCCCGAAATTATGGCTGGTCGGAATTTCGACCAAGCCAATCGGTATAAATTAAGACCTAACCAGACCAGGTCATTGTTAGTCCGTCGGAAAGAGCAATGGTCAGTCGGGCAGTATCGCAATCAACAAACAAGAAAACAGAAGCCAAAAGATAAGTTTTCATTGATTATAGATGAAATAATTACAAAGACAACAAGGGCAACATTTAAAAGAAAGCTAAAGTACAAAAAGCCCTCTAAGAGCTAGGGGGATGGGGAGGGTCAGTCACGCCCTCAGCATTGGCGTCAGTGTTATCGCCGACCAGCTCCTTCCCAGGACCGACTCCCTCGGCCACATCAACGTCATCGTCGACGTCATCGCCATCGACAACGTTGACATCCACGCGACCCTCGTCCTCCTCATCCTCCTCGGAGCTGGTCCCCTCGGCCAGAATCTTGGCGTTATCAATATCAACCGACTCCTGGTAACCCGACCAGACCTCGGCCCAGACCAAATCAGGATGAGTCTTGGCCAAGACATTTTTCAGACGGTCAAGGGCTTCGTCCTCCCCCATTTTATGGGCGACGCTGCCGACCTCGTTGGCATACGACTCGGCGGCCTCAGTCTTCTCCCACTCGGAGAACCATTGCGCATCGGTCTTCACTTGGCCCTCAAGCTCAACAAGCTTTGCCTCGAGCTCCGCCACCTTCAACTCGGCGGCTGCCTGCTTGGCGAGGGCGTCATCCCGAGCAGTACGAGCCAAGTCGCGGGCAAGCGTTAGGTCGGCCTTCTCCTTCTCCCACTTCGTCCGCTCGGAGTCAAAGGTCTCCTGATCTTTCTTAATGGCGGCCATGGCATCCTCGAGTTTGGACTCGGCAATGCGCTTGTCCTCCTTGGCCCGATAAACTTCATCAAAATGTTTTTTGGCCTTTTCTTTAAGGTCGGCAATTTCCTCAGCCAAGCTCACCCTATTTTGAGCAACGTTGGCCATCCGAGCAGAGAACTGAAACAAGGAACAAAAAGCGAGATGAAAGCCGAATCAGAGTAAAGAATCGAAAGCAAACTAAAAGGCAAAGACACTTACGTCGAGCCAAGAGCGGAACGGCTCGTTGGTCTCATTCGGACCATGAGTCTTCTCTCATGTACTCACGGTCGGCGGAGTGTAAATATAATCAATGGCTTTGGTCCAAGGCCGGTCCTTTTCGGCCCGACTCGGAAGCGAGGGAATGGGACGTTCGGGGGCCACTACATCTTTCGGACGCCCCGAGCCCTTCATAACCGGGCGACATCGGAGTATATTGAGGACTCCGGGTCGGGTTAAAATCAGAAGAGTGGAGGGAGAGCGCCCCCCCGTCGGGCTGCTGGTGAGAAGGCCCTCTCGGGCGATTACTTCAACGGATTTGGCCCTCTTGGTCGCCATCTCCCGTTCGGCCTTCTCGGCCTCTCCCGCTCGGCTTTTGGAGCAACGGCCTTCTCCGTTTGGGCCACCTTTTCGAAGACCGCTCCTTTCACTTTTTGGTCTTCGGCTTGACGAGGTCCTACGGCGAGTAAAACACGTTAGTAGAAAATAAAATGAAAAACCAAGAAACAATCGGTCGGGGCAAAATGGAAGCGGTAAAAAAACGAGCATTCCCACCTTAGGAGGAGGCGGGGACCTTCATGGTCTTGGCGGTAATTTCGGCCTTTCACTGAGCGGCCCTCATCGGCGCAATGTTTAGTTTATCGGCCATGGCGGAGTCAACCTCTTCTATATACGCTCGGGCGGGTTTCGCAAAAACGAGAGAGTTCATCAAAACGAGAAAAGTTAAAGTAAAAATCATCATACCGACTACCCCAAACCACCTCCTCGGCAAATTACCCTTCGGGAAGGTCGAGCTCGGACCCATAGCCGAGAGGAAGTGCTCGTCCCGGAAGAGCTTGCGGTCGGGTAGCCATTGGCCGAGCACGAATACCTCGCCACCGTCGACAATCCTCCACTCGGTCGCATATAGCGAGCGGCCGCTCCCTCCTCATCATCCAACTCCCGACTCGGTAGTTGAAAGCAAGGATGGGCTCCTCCGAGGGCGGGACTAGAGGAATCCCCCAATCTCCACCGAAATAAACGAAGGCGAATTCCCGACGGAATCCCTTCTGAGAAGTAGGAAGATTAAGGACCGTTCGGTAACCCTGTCGGATTTGAAAGCTCCACCAACCGGCCCATTTGTAGCGGCCATAACCTCGACCAACTTATAGAGGTGCCTCCATAGCTTAAGGGTTGGTCGGACACTCATCAAGTTGCGAGCACCCGAAAGGCATTGATTCCGCCCCAAGAGTTTGGAGAAACTTGGCAGATGGCCAAATTATACGCGTTTAGTAACTCTTTGACGAAGTTGGTCGGGGGAAACCGAAGCCCCATCTCCATCGACTTGTAATACACGGCGACGCACCCAGGCGGTGGAGACAGAACTGTATGGTGCGCCTCTGGTCGGACAAGATAGTATGGGTCTTTGATTTGAAATCTTGTCGCTGTCCCCATGAGGTCCTCGGTCAGGGATTTTATCACGCCGGGCTCGGGAAAGAAAGTCCCCGGCCCCCTTCGGATCAAGGTCGGGATACTCCGGTTCCGACCCGAAGTTGACACTTCTCCTGCTCCCCTCGGCATTTCAACCCTCACTACATCAGAAGACAAATACTTGTCTAAGTAACTCCGCGAAGGAGGATAGGCCAATGACACCTCCCAAGGGTAGGGAATGACACCCTCGGTTTCCTCCTCCACCGAAGAAGACGGACTCGGGAGAGCAACCGCGTCGGGCACAGCCGAGGGGTCGGGGCAGCTTATTACTGTCGACACTAGAGTTATTCCCATCCCTCTCACCTCCTCGGACATTTTATAAGGAGGTGAGGCTGGAGGTGTCGACGACTCGGACGAATCTCCCATTATTTATAAACAAGGGAGTCGGCCGAGATTATTCGAAAGAAAAAGAAAGAAAGAGAAAACTTAAAAGAACAAAAGCGTACCTGGTCGGACGAAGAAGCTGGAAGAAGAACTTGGGCAAATTGAGAGGATTTGGAGATTTTTGAGAGAGAGTGAGGAAATGAGCAAGTGATCCTCAAATTCTCTCTCCTCACATACATATATAGGGGTACCTCGGGGGATGCGCAACGCAAACCCCCCCGCGTCGCTCTAATGGGCTTCTGATAAGGGCCCAACTGGACCTACTCAGTCCATTCAGTGAAAAGTCCAATAAACTGAAGCAAAAATATTTCAGACCCAAGGAAGTCGAAACGTCAAAGTTCCTCCAGCTCAGCCTAAAACAAGGGTCCCAGCATCCCAAGTATCGAGAGTAGCCATGTGGCATTTCAGGATGAAACATACCCGGTCGGGCAGAATAGGCGCAACTCCTTCATCCAAAATATGGAACCCTCTCGGACAAACTTGGGGCTCATTAGCCCCTCATCCGAGTGGCACTATACCCTACTCGGCCACACAGGAGCTCCCCTCCTTAGCCGAGTCGCTTCTATACTTGGTCAAATACGGCCAAGTATCAGTTAGCACCCACTCGGACCAACTTGGGGCTCATTAGCCCCTCATCCGAGTGGCACTATACCCTACTCGGCCACACAGGAGCTCCCCTCCTTTGCCGAGTCGCTTCTATACTTGGTCAAATACGGCCAAGTATCAGTTAGCACCCTCTCGGACAAACTTGGGGCTCATTAGCCCCTCATCCGAGTGGCACTATACCCTACTCGGCCACACAGGAGCTCCCCTCCTTAGCCGAGTCGCTTCTATACTTAGTCAAATACGGCCAAGTATCAGTTAGCACCCACTCGGACCAACTTGGGGCTCATTTGCCCCTCATCCGAGTGGCACTATACCCTACTCGGCCACACAGGAGCTCCCCTCCTTTGCCGAGTCGCTTCTATACTTGGTCAAATACGGCCAAGTATCAGTTAGCACCCACTCGGACCAGCTTGGGGCTCATTAGCCCCTCATCCGAATGGCTCAGCACCCCATTCGGCCAACAGGAGCTCTCCTCCTTTGCCGAATCGCTTCCATACTTGGTCAAATATGGCCAAGTACCACCAAGACCCACTCCGGACCAACTTGGGGCTCATTAGCCCCTCATCCGAGTGGCACTATACCCTACTCGGCCACACAGGAGCTCCCCTCCTTTGCCGAGTCGCCTCTATACTTGGTCAAATACGGCCAAGTATCAGTTAGCACCCACTCGGACCAGCTTGGGGCTTATTAGCCCCTCATCCGAGTCGGCACTCTCCCTACACCAGGGAGTGACCCGGTCGGCCACTCTCCATCTAGCATGAGGAGACCGGGTCGGCATTATCCCTTCACCAGGGAGTGACCCGGTCGGCCACTCCTCATCTAGCAAGGGACGACCGGGTCGGCACTCTTCCTTCACCAGGAAGTGACCCGGTCGGCCACTCTTCATCAAGCATGAGGAGACCGGGTCGGTATTATCCCTTCACCAGGGAGTGACCCGGTCGGCCACTCCTCATCTAGCAAGGGACGACCGGGTCGGCACTCGTCCTCCACAAGGAAGTGACCCGGTCGGCCACTCTTCATGTAGCATGTGGAGACCGGGTCGGTACTCTCCCTTCGCCAGGGAGTGACCCGGTCGGCCACTCTCCATCTAGCATGAGGAGACCGGGTCGGCATTATCCCTTCACCAGGGAGTGACCCGGTCGGCCACTCCCCATCTAGCAAGGGACGACCGGGTCGGCGCTCTTCCTTCACTAGGAAGTGACCCGGTCGGCCACTCTTCATGTAGCGTGCGGAGACCGGGTCGGCACTCTCCCTTCGCCATGGAGTGACCTGGTCGGCCACTTTTCACATAGAATGAGGAGACCGGGTCGGCATGCTCCCTTCACCAGGGAGCGACCCGGTCGGCCACTCCTCATCTGACAGGGATGACCGAGTCGGCACTCCCTCTTCACCAGGGAATGACCCGGTCGGCCGCTCGTCATTGGCAGGAGATGACCCGGTCGGCACTCTCCTGCCACCAGGAAGTGACCCGGTCGGCACTCTCCCGCCACCAGGGAGTGACCCGGTCGGCCTCGTCTCATTCACCAAGAGGAGACTGGGTCGGCACTCGTCATTCAACTGGATGGGAACCCGGTCAGCATTCCCCCCCCTTTTTCCAGTCGAAACAAGACGGCTGTGTATTCCGCCACCAGACAGGCATCCCACCGATCGGGCTCCCGTGATCCCCCATCTATGGCGTGGGGCTAATTGTTTGGGCTCAATTGATCAGCAGCCCAATAAAGAGCCCGGAAGCCTCCTAGAGCATGGGCAGGTGGCAGCAATGGGTCCCACTTGTAAAGGCTGACCTAATCACCAGCATTGGGGAGATCCCTAAAAGGATGAAATGACCATTGCCGGAAAAGGCAGCATGCCCATTGCTACCAAAAAGGCCCATCTGAATTATGTTTCCTGTCTGGGAAATCCCCAACACTATAAAAACCAACTGTCTCATCAATGAACAGGTATTGAATTCTCACCTAACAAACTAGAGCATCTCTCTCTAGCCTTCACTTCTCTCTCCACCTCAATCACATCTGACTTGAGCGTCGGAGGGGCGATCCCGGAAACACCCCGGGGTAGTCTAACCTTGTTTTGCAGGATTCAGGCGTACGGATATCGAAGCTCAGGCGAACGTTCTTGGGGGCCCACATCAAATCTCACAACACATTACAATCCTTAATTTCTTAGCAGAAACAGGTTCTATTGAAATAGGATCACTTGAGTTGAAGTATTTTAAAGAAAAAAAAAACACAAAAAAAAACAAATCTCTCATTTCTCTTCCTCCCTTCCGTGGCTTTTGTAGGTGATGCCACATTACTTGCCTTGCTGTCAATTATTCATCTCTCTTCAACAAACTCCAAGTTGTTTCCTTCTCTTACGCATCTCCTCTTCTGCCAATTTCGACAGAAATTCTGGCCAATTCTTTGACCCAATCTCGTTGGCTTTTCGCTCTTCTCTAGTCTGTTAAATAGCAGAGTCGTGCTTCGACCCTTTTCTTCTGTTTCGGCGCGAAAGCGTGGCTCTGTTCTTGTATTTCGTACGTCAGCTCCTTTGTTGTGGTGCTGCTGTTGTTCGGGGGCGTGGCAGGTGATCCTTCCGCCACTACTGCAGCCACCGGTGCTAGTGGTCGCCGTCGGTGCTGGTGGACGACAGTGCTGCCGCGACATTATGGAGTTCAATTGGTGTGGTTTTCTTGCTTTGCTTCTTCTTAGAGTTTGAAGTGAATCAAAATTGGCTTTTAGGGTTTAATTTATCCAAGGTATAATGATTTTTACTTTTCCTTAATCTTGCTTTCAAATGTTTGACTCAATAGTTTGTATTTTGGGGTTGATTGGTATTCTGAATTCACTTTCATAAAATAATTATAGTGATTGTTGTTATGGTCAATATGGCTATAGTACTTATCATTAAGGAGATCATTGATGTTGGAATTGAAGTAAGATTTATGAGTTCTAGGAAAAGGGAGTTAGTTCTCCTATGAAAATATGTAGTAAGTGTAGCGTTGGGGATGATTTGTGAAATAAAACCAATGTTTTATGAGTTAAATGATGGGGCGTTAGCTATTAGTGTATGTGGTTCTATGTATGAGATTTGAAGTGGTTGGTGAAAGAATTTCTAGCTAAGAGAGCTTAATCAAATTAGTATCTTTATCTGAATTATAGTAAAATCGGTTGTTAACCATTGTTATTGTTGTTCTTTTGAGGTGTGGTTTATGGAATTCATGTATTGTTGGAGCAATGAGGTTATGCATTATTGGAGAATGATTGTAGAGTTACAAGCAACATTTCGAGAATGTGTAAAGGTACACATTGTCCCTCCACCTTATCACTAAACTTCTTTGCACAGCTGCAAGTTATATTGATTTCATGATTTTACTAAAAGAAACTAGAGTTCTACTTGAACTTGTTATGAATTTTGAATTATAAAGTTCGGCTTGTTTGAAGGAATGATTCTTAAATACTACGTTTTTCGAATTTTCCAGAGCATATGGTTTGACACCAAGTGTTTGAGTATATATATAGTATTGAGCATTGATTTCCTAATTTGAATTGAGATATATTTTTGTAAGTTTTGGCTATGAAAGATAGTTTTATTCGAAAATTTGAAGTAAGAAAAGGTTATCCAAGGATACCCAAGTTCTGCCGCACTAAGTCAATCATGTTCCGTATTGAAGAATATTTGGTTTTTGAGACCTAAGAGTATAAGTTAATCGTGACCCACGTTTTAAGATATTATATGAAAATCATATATGGACATTTGATTATAAGTATTTAAGTAATATCGATATAATTCTTTGTGTCATTGTAGGAGTAATTATAAGTAAGATATTCTGAGCAATGTCGTATGGTCTGGAATAAGTTATAGACTTAAGTCAATGGGATTGACAAGTTATGGAACCTAATTATGTTTTAGCTAACATTCGTCTGTATATAGTTCCAAGGTGAATAAATGTACCAAAAGTTTCACTTATGAAATGGTAGTGAGAATCCAAGTGTATTGAAATGGTCAAGTGTTTCGAGATTCAAGTTATATAAATTCCGAAATATGTACAGGATACAAAGATTTAAAATATGTTGGCTATCAACTTTGAGGAGTATGGACTTGACTTTTTGAAGATATGAGTTAAAGATCTGACTATGATACAAGATTTTCGGGATATATCTTATTATGAGTTTTGCGTGCTTAGGGATTACTTGGGTGATGAAAAGTTCAAGGTTAGAGATTTCAAAGGTAAACTGTTATTTGGAGATGTTATATATAATACAACTTATGACTTGTGGAAGATTTAGCTATATGATGAACTTATGATAATTAATGGAGTTGGGCATAAATCCTTTGGGATATTAGATGGAGTGTAAGTTGATAAGTTATAGAGTAAGCTCTCTGATTCTGTTTTTGTGAAAAAGTAAATAAAAAGTTATTTCTAAGTAAGAGAACTTTGTAACTAAGATTTAAAGTTATGTAAGATTAAATTCTGTTTTGACTTTCTGATTAGTCACCTACGTTTTGAGCTTCAATTATAATAAGCGTGGACTATATTTCCTTTAAAAGTCCGTATTTGAATGGTTTTAGTAAATGAATTTGAGTGTGTATATGAAATACCCGAAAGCGATTATATTACGAGATTTTGATATATCTGACTCGAGTATTATGAATTTGAGTTTCGGAAAAATATTGAATTGTGAATTGTGTATTTTGATTTCGTTTTGTAAGGGGAAGAAGCCGCCGAAGCGATGACGAACAGCATTCTGTATTCTGTATATTCTGTATTCTGTATATATTCTGGGGACATGTCCTAAAAAGTCTTGCAAGCAGTACATGGAAGAGGGAGACGTCCCTTGTATGAGTTTAGAGAATTCGCATGGAAGGCAACTCTATTCGTGTTCTCTTCCCCATTATATAAAATATGATTTCTGATAGGAATATAATTTGTATTTGAATATGCAAGCGGTTTTATGGAAAGTATTTCAAACGTTACTTTCGAGTAATATAATCCTTACTCGTCCAAGTTTATAGAATTTCTGCATGGAATATGGGAATGACTTTCTGAGAAAGTCGCTAAGAGTTGATTAAAGGAGTTATGATGGACATATTTAGATTAGAGGTTATTCTTTTTGAGACACGGAAGTGAGAGATACTACTATGTCTTAGAATATGTCAGGATTAAAGTTGATTTGGGAGATCGTATTAGATTCTATGGTTCCACCAATTGAAAGTATATACTATTTATTCTGTGAGATATCAATTCAGACTATTATTTTAAACAAGTAACAATGTATATTATGTTTGAGTACTTTGTTATATGATTCTTCATTATGACGTTTATGTTGCTGATTTCCAAATGTCTCGTAAGATAAACTTAAATTTGTAAATACATTTTAAGCCACCCAAAATATTTTATGGTTGGACAGTGTGTACTCAGTTTTGCTGATGCTGTTCTTGGAACCTGTCCTGGTGGGGGCAGTGTTAGTTATTTTTGCTGGAATTGCTGTTACAAAAGGATCGTTATAAGAGATGATTGTCGGATGAGCTATGGTGGAGATTATAAAGATTAATTTAATGAACTCTTATGGTGTATTATTGCATTATTCCGGAAATCCGGTTGATCATTTCATGTGAATAATGTATTTAAACTCTGGAATGTTGTTGTTGGGTCATAATTCCACCGATCCAGGATCGTATAAGAAGGTTATGATTCCGCTATAAGATAATGTAATTTGTGGTTTTTTAAATGATAATTGAGATTAAATTTGTGAATGTTAAGTATGATTAGCTAGCAGCTCGGAAGTGCGGGCTGTTACAGATGGTATCAGAGCATGGTTGTTTTGGAGTTGTCGTGATCTTCATATCATGGCATATGAGTTCAAGAAAGATTTTTTTTGGGATTTTTTTTAATTGATTGGGTTATTCGTTGGTTAGGAATTGAGAAATGAAAATTAAGAATATTGAAGGTTGAGTGTTGAGAAATTGTTTGAGAAAAATAAGGTGAAAAGGTCTATTAAAATTTTAGCTTATAGTATGAGTGATGATCTAAGGAAATCATGTTTATGGAATTATGGAGAATTTGGATTCGAGTTTAGTGATTATTCGTTTAGGAAGCAATTGATCTTTCGAGGTATTGGAGTTAAGTTAAGAGTTGATTTGATTTGATTTTTGTTAGAAATGTTTTATATGATCTTATATATGCGTCTCGAGATGTTCTAAAGTTTTCTGTTTCAAATTTCGAGGATGAAATTTATTTTTAAGGGTGGTAGTATGTAATAGCCCATACTTTTCAGCAGCTTTAATTAAGGGTTAATTATATTTATTAATTTTAATTATATGATAATATTTTGAGAATTATGATTTTCTTCTAAAATTACTTTCCCAAGTATAATTATGAAATTAGTTTGGTTCTATTGAAATAGGATCACTTGAGTTGAAGTATTTTAAAGAAAAAAAAAACACAAAAAAAATAAATCTCTCATTTCTCTTCCTCCCTTCCGTGGCTTTTGTAGGTGATGCCACATTACTTGCCTTGCTGTCAATTATTCATCTCTCTTCAAAAAGATTAACACTTTGTTTGGTATTTTTTTAGTAAAGGAAGGGAAAAGAAAGGAAGAGAAAGGAAAAGAAAGGAAAAGAAGAGAAAAGAAGGTAGCTGTAGTTTCCAATGTTTGGTATAATTGGTGGATTTGAGAGGAATCACATGTTTGATTGTCATTAGTAAAGGAAAGGAAAGGAAGGAAATAAAGAAAACATAGGTAAAAACTTATTAGCTTTCTTTCCTGTCAAATTCCTCCGATTTTGGGAGGAAAGGAAAGCAAGGATTTAAGAGTATTCTTTTCCTTCCACTTCCTCTCCTTTCCAATCAAACCCCTTTTATTTTCTTTTACCAAACATGAGAAAGTTTGTTTTCACCTTTCCTTTCCTTTCCTTTCTTTTCCATCCAAATCCTTCCTACCAAACAAAGCCTAAAGGAAACCCCAAAACTCCAAGTTGTTTCCTCCTCTTACGCATCTCCTCTTCTGCCAATTTCGACAGAACTTCTGGCCAATTCTTTGACCCAATCTCGTTGGCTTTTCGCTCTTCTCTAGTCTGTTAAATAGCAGAGTCGTGCTTCGACCCTTTTCTTCTGTTTCGGCGTGAAAGCGTGGCTCTGTTCTTGTATTTCGTGCGTCAGCTCCTTTGTTGTGGTGCTGCTGTTGTTCGGGGGCGTGGCAGGTGATCCTTCCGCCACTACTGCAGCCACCGGTGCTAATGGTCGTCATCGGTGCTGGTGGACGACAGTGCTGCCGCGACATTATGGAGTTCAATTGGTGTGGTTCTCTTGCTTTGCTTCTTCTTCGAGTTTGAAGTGAAACCGAAATTGGCTTTTAGGGTTTAATTTATCCAAGGTATAATGATTTTTACTTTTCCTTAATCTTGCTTTCAAATGTTTGAATCAATAGTTTGTATTTTGGGGTTGATTGGTATTCTGAATTCACTTTCATAAAATAATTATAGTGATTGTTGTTATGGTCAATATGGCTATAGTACTTATCATTATGGAGATCATTGATGTTGAAATTGAAGTAAGATTTATGAGTTCTAGGAAAAGGGAGTTAGTTCTCCTATGAAAATATGTAGTAAGTGTAGCGTTGGGGATGAATTGTGAAATAAAACCAATGTTTTATGAGTTAAATGATGGGACGTTAGCTATTAGTGTATGTGGTTATGTGTATGAGATTAAAAGTGGTTGGTGAAAAAATTTCTAGCTAAGAGAGCTTAATCAAATTAGTATCTTTATCTGAATTATAGTGAAATCAGTTGTTAACCATTGTTATTGTTGTTCTTGTGAGGTGTGGTTTATGGAATTCAAGTATTATTGGAGAATGATTGTAGAGTTGCAAGCAACATTTTTGAGAATGGGTAAAGGTACACATTGTCCCTCCACCTTATCACTAAACTTGTTTGCACAGCTGCAAGTTATATTGATTTCATGATTTTATTAAAAGAAACTAGAGTTCTACTTGAACTTGTTATGAATTTTGAATTATAAAGTTCAGCTTGTTTGAAGGACTGATTCTTAAATACTACGTTTTTTGGATTTTCCAGAGCATATGATTTGACACCAAGTGTTTGAGTTTATATATAGTATTGAGCATTGATTTCCTAATTTGAATTGAGATATATTTTTGTAAGTTTTGGCTATGAAAGATAGTTTTATTCGAAAATTTGAAGTAAGAAAAGGTTATCCAAGGATACCCAAGTTCTGCTGCACTAAGTCAATCATGTTCCATATTGAAGAATATTTGGTTTTTGGGACCTAAGAGTATAAGTAAATCGTGACCCACGTTTTAAGATATTATATGAAAATCATATATCGACATTTGATTATAAGTATTTAAGTAATATCGATATAATTCTTTGTGTCATTGTAGGAGTAATTATAAGTAAGATATTCTGAGCAATGTCGTATGGTCTGGAATAAGTTATAGACTTAAGTCAATGGGATTGACAAGTTATGGAACCTAATTATGTTTTAGCTAACATTCGTCTGTATATAGTTCCAAGGTGAATAAATGTACCAAAAGTTTCACTTATGGAATGGTAGTGAGAATCCAAGTGTATTGAAATGGTCAAGTGTTTCGAGATTCAAGTTATATAAATTCCGAATATGTACAGGATACAAAGATTTTAAATATGTTGGCTATCAACTTTGAGGAGTATGGACTTGACTTTTTGAAGATATGAGTTAAAGATCTGACTATGATACAAGATTTTCGGGATATATCTTATTATGAGTTTTGCGTGCTTAGGGATTACTTGGGTGATGAAAAGTTCAAGGTTAGAGATTTCAAAGGTAAACTGTTGTTTGAAGATGTTATATACTGTATAATACAACTTATGACTTGTGGAAGATTTAGCTATATGATGAACTTATGATAATTACTGGAGTACTTGGCCATAAATCATTTGGGATATTAGATGGCGTGTAAGTTGATAAGTTATAAAGTAAGCTCTCTGATTCTGTTTTTGTGAAAAAGTAAATAAAAAGTTATTTCTAAGTAAGAGAACTTTGTAACTAAGATATAAAGTTATGTAAGATTAAATTCTGTTTTGACTTTCTGATTAGTGAGCTACGTTTTGAGCTTCAATTATAAAAAGCGTGGACTATATTTCCTTTAAAAGTCCGTATTTGAATGGTTTTAGTAAATGAATTTGAGTTTGTATATGAAATACCCGAAAGCGATTATATTACGAGATTTTGATATATCTTACTCGAGTATTATGAATTTGAGTTTCGGAAAAATATTGAATTGTGAATTGTGTATTTTGATTTCGTTTTGTAAGGGGAAGAAGCCGTCGGAGCGGTGATGAACAACATTCTGTATTCTGTATATTCTGTATTCTGTATATATTCTGGGGACATGTCCTAAAAAGTCTTGCAAGCAGTACATGGAAGAGGGAGACGTCCCTTGTATGAGTTTAGAGAATTCGCCTGGAAGGCAACTCTATTCGTGTTCTCTTTCCCATTATATAAAATATGATTTCTGATAGGAATAGAATTTGTATTTAAATACGCAAGCGGTTTTATGGAAAGTATTTCAAACGTTACTTTCTAGTAATATAATCCTTACTCGTCCAAGTTTATAGAATTTCTGCATGGAATATGGGAATGACTTTCTAAGAAAGTCGCTAAGAGTTAATTAAAGGAGTTATGATGCACATATTTAGGACTAGTAGAATAAATGCTTATTGCTGCAGTCATTAAGTGGCCTATTGCGGCGGTTTTGACCGCGCAGCAATTAAGGGCGCGGCAATAGGTAATTAAACTATTGCTGCGGTTTTAAACCACAGCAATATTACAACATATTGCTGCGGTTTTTCCTGGAAACCGCAGCAATATATATTTTTTATTATTAAAAATACAGTATATTGCTGCGGTTTCTGGGAAAAACCACAGCAATATACTGCTTTTTTTTTTTGAAAATTTATTTTATATTTACGTATGTTCCACCAACCTTCTCATGCAAGAAGCAGAATGCAGCAAGCAGGATGCAACAAGCAGAATATTTTCTGCATAAATTTCGACAGAGCTCCGTTTGTAAATTGGATAAACCCATAATTGGGAATTAACCTGGACAATATTATATGCAACAACCATTCATCCATCATCCAAAATTCATTAAACAACCAACATATAATCCATCCAACAACCAACAACCAACATCCATCATCCTCTAAGAACCAATTTTCCTCCAACTTCCACGCACAATCCAAATTCCAAGTTCAACAAGAAATAAATACGATTCAATCCAACATAGATATCATGTGAATCCAACATATATATATATATCATGAAATCCAAGTCAATACGATAATGTTGGTTAGTACAAGTTGCACTAAATTATATTCGTTGTAAGGATGAGAGAAACAATGAAAATTAACATTAACTAACCTACTCAATGCAATTATCAATAAAGTATCTTGCCCACTTATTTTTCACCTCATTGATTTGATCTTCCGTATAAGGATCGCGGGTAAAGGTACAAGCAACCTGAAAATCATTCACCAAAGTTAGCCTTAAATAGTTAAATATATAAAATATGAAATGAATAATAAGTGAACAAAAACTTACTTCATCGAAACCCTCCGAACCAGAATATAAAGTGAGTACGTCAAAAATGTTACGCATGACAAAATAACCGCACTCCGTGCCTCCTTGTTGTTGTGGGCACTTTATCAAAAGTTTAGAGGAAATGAGGAAATTTATCGTATAATGAGAATGACATAGGCTTTTAATTGAATAAAATAAGTCTATTATACCTGAACATACGTCCAAAGAATCTTGTTCCGACGAACTTCGTTGCCGCTCATCCGAAACCTCCTAAAAGCACTACATAAAACAACATCAAATGATTTACACTATTATAATTTAAATTCATTTAAAATATATCAAACCGATCAACTTACGCTATCATAGGCGTTCTAATCTTTAACTTCCGCTCCTTGTGATAGCTAGCGGAATCAAAGACATAAATTATCCCGAGCATGGGATGTATGACAAGGAGCATCCAATGACGGCTATTGCAAGATTGAATAACAATAATTACTTAAAAAATTCACATGTCATGCAACAATCAATATTTGTAAAACTATTAAGATAGAATATTACTCTTGAAAGATTGGCGCGAAGGTGATACTAGCACCAGCAACGACGGATCCAGTCAAAGCACGCTGAATGTAAGTCGTTAAATTCTCCAATGCATTCACATCCGCGGTACTCTCCGGGCACATCCAACAAACTCGAACAGCAGCCCCAAATCCTTCTAAGTCAGACTGCGTTGCCCTAAAAAAAATAGACAAATGTAAATTTTATGTGGAAAATACAACTATCATACAATCAAATGTAAAAAAAAATCATAACTTTGATTATTGTTACCTCATGTACACCTGGATAATAGAAATATTAAGCATCTCCCCTTTCAGGAACTGAGCAATATCCTCCTTGGTCAGATAAGCGGTGGCATCTTCTGCATAATGGAACAATGAGCTCGGCAAGGTTATAGCAACGGTATCATCGTCTGCGACGGCAAGGGCAATCGTATCTGCTAACTCCTTACAGTCTTCAGTGAGGGATTCCAAGAACGATACATCATCGACAACTAGACTATAACGAGTAGCCGAACCGGCTGAAAGCTGCTGGCTAGGACATCTAACAGCCTCCCCCGATTGTTTTTTAGGTGTCGGTGTAACCTAATAATAATTTTTGAGAACGCGCATAAGATTATGTAATTTTTAAATTTAATGCTATTATTTTTACAAAAATGGATAAAATTTGAACAATTACCTCATCACCTAATATTTGCACTAACTTTTTTGGCCATTGCACCCACGTACCCAAAGCAGTTTTTGTAGTGTCGATTTCATATGCAGGGACGGGGACAGGTAGTGGCAAATGACCATACTTCTCTACAAAACGATGAATTTTCACTTGAAGGTGATCATTCATCATTCTAGAGCCATGAACTGTAGTGGTCTCATCAAAAGCATAAGAATGTGCATCTGCCACTAGACAAGTCTTTCCACTAGTTGGATCTATCAAATACAATCGACATGGAGTCTCGTCCTAACAATAACGTAAAGTTCTAATTATGTAAGATAATTATTTGTATAAAGCACATGTATATATGATAATTATTTGTATAAAACACATGTATATATGATAAATATATGTACCTTCAACTGAGGAGAATGAGTGTCGGAAAATCCAGATAGTGGAGTACGTAGCGGCAGGGCAGGTGAAGTAGATGGCCCAACGAGATGGTGAAGCAGTGATGGAATAAATGGTGAAGCGAGATGATGGAACAAATGGCGAAAAAGGTAGCTGAGTAGGCTGAAAAGTAGGTGGCCCAATAGATGGTGAAGCAGATGATGGAACAAATGGCGGAAAAGGTAGCTGAGTGGGCTGAAAAGTAGCTGGCACGTCAGATGGAACAAATGGTGCAACAAATGGTGGAGTAGGTAGCTGAGTGGGCTGTGAAAGCGCCACATTCTGCATATATGTTGCGATGTCATTTCTCCACCTTTCAGTCATTTTCTGCATGAATGCTTCCTCTTGTTCCTAACTCGAGCTCCAATAGTTCCTAGGAGGTGGAAGACCAAAAGCCTTCCTATAGCCAACATTGTAGCCTCCAAAACCATAACAACGACCCGAATGATCTGGCTTCTCTCCAAGAGCCATAAAAAGGGCGTCTTTGTTACGTACTGGAGTGAACTCACCCTTGGCTTGCTTCTCCTTGTACTCCAACTGCCCAAAAAACAAGTTACAAATAATAATGTATTTAATAAAGAAAAAACATATATATGTCAAACTAAAAGTTATAGTTATATACATACGTATTTGTCAGCTGCAATCTTTGTTTCCTCAACTGGAATAAATCGCTGTTACAAAAGGATCGTTATAAGAGATGATTGTCGGATGAGGTATGGTGGAGATTATAAAGTTTAATTTAAAGAACTCTTATGGTGTATTATTGCATTATTTCGGAAATCCGGTTGATCATTTCATGTGAATAATGTATTTAAACTCTGGAATGTTGTTGTTGGGTCATAATTCCACCGATCCAGGATCGTATAAGAAGGTTATGTATTGGAATGACATTAAGAAGGTCTTATATGAGAGACAAGGGAGTGTAAGTGTGTAACTGACAAGGTCCACTCCACAAATATGTAATGGCATATCCTGAAAGAATCACACCTATTATCTAATAACCAACTTTATGTTTACAACACCTGTAGGACAAATGGACACACTTAGCCATTTTAACGCAATTATAACAACACTTAAGTAACCTTTTTTTTCCCGTCATAAAACTTATCTTTTTAGTAATTATATGCATCAATTATAATGAAGAGTATTATTGAATATTTTCAATTTTAGTATTATAAAGGCATATTAGAAATTCACACATCACGGACGCTTCAACAACCTAAAATAACTACATTTTACAGTGTTTCTCTACCCCTAAGAGGTTCTAATTCAGTCATCTTAATATGTAATGAAGGCTGCTTCAACACCCTAGAGATACTAGATCCCAAAAGCCTAAACATAATCAATCCCAGAGGCTAGGAATATACAATATTACAACAACAAAAAAAATATATCAAATTCTTGAGTCATAAATAGTCCATTAGACCACTTTAGAATACAAAATTAAAGAAGTAAATATACAAACAACAGATTGAAACTAAAATCAACAACAATAACAATGTTCAAGAAAATTCTTAGAAAAGGAAAAATTATTAGATTGAGATTTCAACGGCAATACTATGCAATCTATATGATACAAGTTGTGCCAGCTTATCTGTTCGAACTGCGTAAAACCAGAATTAACCCATAACTCTATCTCAGGCATATACACGGCATGAAAACTGAGACAAAGCAATTTTGGCATAACTAAACAATTAATCGCACAATATATACAAAGACCCATCTAAATTCATATTTGATTAAGGCTTCGATCAATTTAACAATGAATGAAAATCACTAACCTTGTTCAATCAACCTAATTCCCGAAAACCCTAATATAATTCGTTCGCCAGTTAAAGATTCCCAATAATCACAGTGAAGAATTGAGAGTGAAAGAAAGAGATAGAGAAGAGAGGGGGTGGATTAGGAGAACCGTATTCCAGAATTGAGGGAGGGAGTTGAGGCTTGAGGGTTTCGCACTGTTTGTGGGATACTGGGAGTGGGATGAGTCGTGCGAGGGAACTTAAAAAAAAGAGCGCGTTCTCTAATCATTTTGGGGTAGGATCAAGCGTTGCTATAGAATGCTTAATTTTTTTAAGTATAAGCGCCGTTGTAGTTGTTTGTAGCAACGATTTTATCAATTCTAAAAACTATTAAAATATTAAATTGAAAGCGCTGCACAAACTATATTAAAGCAACGCTTATAAAACTGTTGCTTTAGATATGCTGCTATAACCCTCTTTTCTTGTAGTGACCCAATTACCCTCATTATCACGAAGCATGTAGATTTGATTTTTGCGTTTCCACTGACGAATTCGATTAAACAACAAAGTCGAGAGTACATCTCCAAGACGTGTATGATTATCTTTAATTCTTTGTTTCCAATAAGAGTATGCAAGCGAAGCTTCGTTGACTAGGGCTCGTCTTTGAACTACTAGAGCATTCCCTTGTTCAATCGTTTCAAGCTTACTAGGAAATTCATCCATCTAATCTGGGGATGCGTACGCTCTATCAAGTCTTCCCATAATTAGGGCATCATTTTCTCTGTTGTTCGTCCACGTATAACGTGGTCCATGGAAAGGTATGTCTTGCAGATTGAGTGATTGCTTCCAACTAAGAATTTCTTTTCAACCCCTAATGGTAGTCGAACCACCCAGTTTATCTTCATATCGATCAACTTGGTTAATGTCACCAATGATAATTTATTTGCCATAAGACTGTAGGAGGTAATACAGTTCATTCCACACTAGATGGCGATGTTGATGTTGCGATTCTCCGTACAAAAACAGAAGGTACCAAACATTCCGATTACTAGCTGATATTTTACAGAACACAAAGTGATTTGACTGACATACTACATTCATGACGTCGAAGGGACCCCAACAAAAAACCGCTAAACCCCCTCGAGCATCTTGCGAATCTACACCACAAACAAAACGAGGAACAGTAGACTGAAGTAAACTTTGAACATAAGCTACACTATTTTTATTTGTTTCTTGAAGGAACAATAAAGATGGATGGTACTGAGCAACGAGCCAGCGCAAATATGGAATTGTCGGGTTGTCGCTGGAGTTTAAACCCCGACAATTCCAAGATAGTATATTCACGGATCCAACTGAGGCTGTTGTGGATCAGCCGCTTCCTCATCCCTCGAACTGTTTTCAGTGAGCGTAATCATCATATCAAAATATAATTTTTGGTCTGCTTCTTTTGAACCCGAGCCATTTCCTTTTTCATTTTGATGTTCCTGCACTCCGTCATCCTCACGCTTACTCCTTTTCAAGCTCTAATCTGAGTTCGGTTCTGTTGGTGAAGTACGCGCTTGACGTTTCTTAAAGTACTTTGAAGTGATGGAAGTCCCTGGTTCGACTCCTAGATTATATGCCATAAATGTATCTGTTGTTTCGGTGTTGAAACGGTTGGCGGTCTCGAGAGAAGTCCGCCAAAGATTAGGGTTAGACTCCGCTAGTGAATAACTACACAAGAAGCAAATGTGAACTACCCTCGGGGGGGAGTGCGAGGAAGCCCCCTCCGACACTCAAGTCAGCACGTGTCCAAATAGGATTTAGAGAGAGAAAGTAGAGAGAGAGAGATAAGAATTCTGAGTGTGAGAGAATGTACCTGCCGAATAGTACTAGTGGGGTATTTATAGAAGTACTATTCACCTGACAGGGTGCGTAATCCTTTTACACGTGTACGGTCGTGGTGCTTTTGACAGTTGGGAAGATTCCCCTATTTTGTCTTGTTGGGCGACCGCCAACGTTGTCGGACCACGTTGATGTACTGACTCGTTGGAGCTGTAGGCAACATTTACAGTATTCGCGTCCGTTATGGCGTTCGCGGGCTTATCACAGGGGTCCGCTAACGTACTTGGGTTATACCCATACAACTAGCCCCCCCAACAACATTTGGGGTCTTGACCGTTAATGATGTTGTTGGTGGACACGAATCATTGTTGCCGTGCTCAATTTTTTGAAAGAGTTAATTTGTTGGGTGCCACGTGTCGTCGTAGGGAGTTGAAAAATTTCGAAAAGTTAATGATTACTTTTTCGAAAATCCCACCCATTACTTTATTAGGTTTTACCATGTTTTGACACTTGGCAGGAATCTGGAGAGGGAGTTGAGAGGTCTTTCAATCTCAGCCGTTCATTCGTGCCTTATATTGGAGCAGTTGTCCTTTTTGGATTTCTTTATCTTTATTCTCAAAGCTTTCTCTTTCCTTCTCCATTTCTCTGACAAAACCTCCATAGCCGAAGCTTAAGTTGCTTAGAAAACATCTTTCCTGTGCTCAAATTTCTTCGAAAAGTTACCAAACCTCTTAGTTTTCATTTTCCGGTCTCCTTGCACTAAAATTTTCGTCATTTTTTGACGAAGGTTTTCTGGGTTTCTTTGTTTGAAGTTTCGTGTTCTTCCGACGACCTTTTTACGTTTTCGGTGGTTCTTTTGCTTCAAGTTCGAGTCTTTTGGGTGCGATTTCACTGTTTGGGAACTTTGCTCACCTTTTCCGGCGTCTTTCACTTACTACTTTACTTTTTTCCGGCGACCTTTCGTTTCCAGGTATTTCTTCAATTTTTCTCCTCGTTTTCTTAAGTTTCTTTGCCTATTCATCATGTCGGACCAGTCTGATAGTCAGAATACCCCTAGTGATGCATTTGCGACCGAAAGTGAACCTTCTTCCCCCCTGGCTGATAGCGAATCTTCTCCCCGTTCTAGCCCTGTGGGGAGAACTAGGTTGTTGTCGGACATTCCCTTAACAGCTGAGAGAGAAAAAGAAATGAGGTCTAAGTTTCTTAACGACCCCGCCACTCCTGAGGAACATAACTTGACTAGGAGATATCTGGTCGCCAGGGAAAGCGGTGATAGACAGACGCTTAGGGAGCTTAGGCATCAGATCCTTGCTAGACGGTCCCTTAGGAGTCCGCCAGCTGATGCCGTTCCTGGCTCGATGTTGCCCCTTTAAGAGAGCATGCCTGGTTGGATAGTATGGCGGACGCAGGGGTTGAAGTAACGACTAACTTTTATGACCGTTTGCATGAAACTATGGCCGCTAATCCGCCTATCATTGATTTAGGTGACGATAGTAATTCTATTGCGACCATTATGGCCAACCAAGAGTCTGTTTACCGCCGTCGGTCTGCACCTAACACCCCCGTTGCTCGTCTCTCCGGAGACGCGACAGATACTACAACCGCGAACCTTGGCGCCACTGAGCCCTTGTCGAGCGTGTGGTTGGAGAAAGTTCTCGCTCGCGGCGAGAGGGAAGTTAATGTTACTTTTAATGTGCTTGGGAGGAGATGTTGAAGAGAACGGCGAGGGTCCCGCACGAATGCCTTATGGTTGCCCGAAGATGAGTGTGCCGAGCCGTTAACGGTTGAAATTGATTTACCCTGGCGGCAGGATGCCCTTGACCTTGGTTATCCTAAAGTCGCTGACCAGTTATTTCAGTTCCCAGCAGGTTATAGGCTGGTGATTCCTTCCGAGGGTTCTATTGTAATGGAGTGCCCTCCCGGCCATGTGGCCGTTTATACTCATCATTTTGAATTTGGGCTACGTTTTCCGTTAGATTCCTTTTTGGTGAAGATTTTAAACTCTTTCAACGTCTGTTTTGCCCAATTGACTCCTTTAGCGGTCCGCAATTTGATTACGTATATACGGACGATCCGCTTTTTGGACTTCCACCGAAACTCGAATCTATTTCATCATCTCCACCTGGTTAAAGAGAAATGGTTACGCCCGTCAAGCCGGGTGGTGGTCTTTAATGACGGCCGATAAGAAGATGACGGTTCAACCGAAAGCTACTTGGATTGAAGGGTTGGCGGGGATGCCTTCTTTTGGCTTCGTGTGCTCGACAACTATCCGTGCTTGGTCACTTCAACGAGCCGTGTCCACACATGGAGCACTTGCCCTTGGTTCCGCTAACCGATGATGAGCGGACAGCCTACGACTTCTTTGATACCGAAGATTTCATGGTTACCTATGAGGACGGGAGGAGAGCTAAGACCAAGGAACCCAAAAACTGACTCCCCCACTCTAGGTATATCTGGGAATCAACAGTCTCGCCATGTTGCTTTGTCATACTCATGCTAATGGTAAGAACTACTATCGGACCGGGTCCGTACGATGTCCGACAATTTTTTTTTTTTTTTATAACTTTATTTTTATCTTGTGCGGGCTTTGAGCGATTGGATCTGCAGACCCTTTGCGTCTCCGAAGAGTTAGAGCCGCTCGTCAACATGCGGCACGCTCCCGCCGAGGGTCCTGAGACCGTGCACGGCGTTGTAAACGGCCGTAGAGGGGGAAACCGCCATGGTCCCCAGAGCATTCGTCGTACTCGCGGCGCTCATATCGGTCGCACTCCTGTCCGTGGCGGTGCTACTATCGCTGCTTCTGGCGGCCCGCCTACCTCTGCTGCCCCACTTAGGTCCTCTACTTCACGACCTGTTGTTAGGGGCAGTGGGACAAGGAGGCGACCACGTGAACCGACCGTGGAGGATACTTCTGCTAATAAGCGACCAGCTACAACGGATCCTCTGACCTCTGTCCCTGCTCGGGATGCCGTCCATGTTGAAGACATGGACGTGAACATTCTTACTGAGGGTCAAGATCGTGGCGAGGTCGCGACCACGGCCCCTGGTTATCACAGCGGGTCGACTTGGCTATCTGGATCGTACTCCAGTATTCGTGAGAAGATCCGTGAGCTGATCACAATGCCTAGCTTCTTATCCAACTTGTCTCCCAGCATCTTCTCCCGGTACCATGAGTGGATCGAGAAGAAGGAAGTGCCGCTGACTGATGCTGTGGCGGCATCCTTTGCTCACCGACTTGTCGTCTCCGGCAAGGTATATCAACCTGACTGGGACGTCAGGGAAGATGAGTCATTGTATGCCGACATTCCTGAAAACGGTGGCATCTTAGCCTACCGTATCCTGAAAGGCATGCAGCTGCCGCTGGATAGGCCGGCAGGATCTTTGGTGACTCCTGCTGCTAGGTTGGCTCACGACCAACTTGTGGTACGTCTTCGTACTTGTTCTATCATTTCCTTGCTTTTGTTTTTTGCCCTTTTCTTTTTTATTTATATATATTGACGTCCTCTTTTCATCTTTGCAGGCCAATAATGCTGCTATTGAATTGATACAGCAGTATGTTGAGTATCAGAGGTTGGCGGACACCTACAAGCAATCGCTGGAGATTTGCCAGGATCTGCTGAAGGAGATGGAGGGTAAGCTGGCGGCGAAGACGGCAGAGTTACAACCTTTGAAAGATGAGCTGATAACTCTGAGGCCGAGGGCCGCCTTGCTGGAAGAGACCGAGGAAAATGTAAATGCATTGACCAAGGCTCTGGAAACCGCCAATTTTGAGAAAGAGGTTACTGTGTTGGACTCCAAGGCGGAGGCAGAAGCCAAGGCGATTGCCGAGTTCCAACAATCTGAGGAATACGTTGCGGCTCTTCGCAAGAGGTATGACGGTGGATGGGCGGCCGCCATGAGATGCGTGTGCAAGACCATTCCTGGCTTCGACTGGAATGTAATAGAAGACGCTCATGCTGCCGGACTACATCTCACGTCCTTTGAGGGGGATCCTAAATTTGCTGATGAGGATGCTATTGCTGATGTGGATCCTCGAGATGTTCTAGATCCGGGATCCCCACCCTCTTGAAGCTTTTGGCGGCCTTCTCTCAGCTCCTCCTGCTCTTCTAACAGTTTGTAGTTGTATAATCTTTTGAATATTTTAACCAACACTTGATTCGGCCCATGTTGGCGTTTGTAAACTGAATTTGTGTTTAATTTGAAAGTACTTGACTCCGACCGAAAGCCTTTTATTGGCGCCATCATTTTTACAGTTGTAGTTGGCCGCCAAGCCGGTAGCTTTTATTCTATGGAAAGTACTTTTGCGTTTTAGTTACTGTTTTTTCAACGCTCTGATCTTTGTACGATTGTTGCATGACCGTTAATATTTGTTAGTGTCTCTTATATATTAATCCGTTCGTTGCTTTTGCCTTGTGCTTTGGGCCGTCTCTTGGCCGTTAACACACTTTGCCTGTCATGGCTTTTGATTTACACTAGGTCCGTCATATGGCCGTTTATATACTTTCGAGCCTATCATGGCTTTTGATCCGTGCTAGGTCTCGTTGTATGACCGTTAACGCACTTTGGGCCTCGTCATATGGCTTTTGATTTGTACTAGGTCTGTCATATGACCGTTTACGTACTTTGAGCCTTGTCATATGGCTTTTGATTTGTACTAGGTCCGTCATATGACCGTTTACGTACTTTGAGCTCGTCATATGGCTTTTGATTTGTGCTAGGTCCTGTCATATGACCGTTAACGCACTTTGAGCCTTGTCATATGGCTTAATTTGTGTTAGGTCCGTCATATGACCGTTAACGCACTTTGAGCCCGTCATATGGCTTGATTTGTGCTAGGTCTGTCATATGACTTGTTAACGCACTTTATGGCTCGTCATATGGCTTTTGATTAATATGCATGAAAATAATAAGACAAATGATGAGTTGCGAATGACAAATTGTATTATTTATGTATCAAGGGGTGGCTCTCGGCTATTACATTCTCAATTCAAACATAGTATTTCTTTAGGACGCTAGCATTCCAAAGAATTTTTAAGCTCCTTGTCGTCCATGCTCTTTAAAAATGAAAGAACCGAGAGCAATTTTCTTGGCTATGATGTAGGGACCTTCCCAGTTAGCGATCGCCTTTCCCCTCAATATGCGCCTTGCCGGTGGCGCCGTTCGCGAAGGACCAGGTCGCCAACATCTAATGGCCTCTCCATGACTTTTTTATTGTAAGCCTTGTCGATCCTGTCTTTATGTAAGCGGGCCGCTCTCGGTTACGCCATGAGCCTTGTTTCCGAGCAAGAAGTCTAGGTCTTCCCTAAGTGCTTGGTCATTCTTTTGCGGGTCTTGGTGCTTGATCCGAGGTAAGAGGGGTAACCCCACCTCTACTGCGCAATACCGCTTCTGCACCGAAGGCTAACTTGAATGGGCTCTCTCCCGTTGCTTCCTTCTCCGTTGTTCTGTTTGACCATAGCACTACCGGTACCATATCAGCCCATCTTCCTTTAAATTCATCAAGCTTTTTCTTCAAGGCGTTTAGGATCCGCTTTTCGCGGCCTCGCCGTCCGTTGCTCCGAGGGTGGCAAACGGCCGAGTATGCGAATTTTACCCGAAATTCCGTTAAGAAGGCTCGTACGGGACGATAATCGAATTGGACGCCGTGATCAAAGACGATAGCCATGGGGATCCCAAATCTTGTCATAATGTTTTGCCAGATGAATTTCTTGACCTGATTTGCCTTGATTTTTGATGTCGCCTCTGCCTCTATCCACTTGGTAAAGTAATCAATTCCCACTATTAGGAACTTTCTCCCCCCGGTTGCTGTGGTGAACGGTCCCAAGATGTCCATTCCCCACTGTGCGAACGGGATCGGGCATAGGATAGGCTGCAAATCGTTTGCTGGCCTGTTAATGATGGGAGCGTATCTCTGGCACTTATCACATCTTTTAACGTAGCTCTGGGAATCCGCCAGTATACTTGGCCAATAGAACCCCGCTCTCAATGCCTTTAGTGCCAAAGCCTTTCCACCAATATGGTTGCCGCATATACCTTCATGTATTTCTTCAAGGATCTTCGCGGATTCCCATGCGGTTGCGCATTTAAGCAGAGGTAAACTGAATGATTTCTTGTACAGCTCATTCTGATAAATAACGTACCAGCTCGCTTGTCGCTTCAATCTCTTAGCGGACGAAGGATTACTGGGAAGCGTCCCAGTCAACTTGTATGCCACCAGCTCGCTAAACCACTCCCCTTGCTGGTTTATGCTGCTAACGGTCACAATTTTTTCCGTTATACTCTTTTCCTTCAAGATGTCCACCGTGACGGTTCTTTCAATACTGAATGAGTCAGAACTTGCCAACTTGGACAATGCATCTGCTTTTGTGTTCTCGGCCCTAGGTATTGCTTGAATCTCAAAATGATTCAACTGAGCTATCAACTCCCTGGCCCTTTCCACGTACTTTATCATGTTGGCCTCTCTAACCTCAAATTCTCCCCTTAGTTGACCGCTAACCAACTGCGAGTCTGTCTTCAAGAGTACTTTCTTGGCGCCCGCCGCCAAACACATTCTCAAGCCAGCAATCGCTACTTCATATTCTGCTTCATTGTTTGACGCCGGGAAAGCGAACTTGATGGCGTACTGGTATGAATTTCCTTCGGGCCGGGTCATCACTATACTCCGCCCGATCCGCTAACACGAAGATTCGATCAACCTCCGAGTAGCCGGGTTTCCTTTTGCTCCACTTCTTCTTCCTCATATGAGGTTTCCACAATAAAATCTGCCAGGGCCTGTGCTTTGATAGCGGTCCTAGGCTTATACTGTATATCATACTCCGATAATTCAACGGCCCACCCGCAAGCGGCCTGAACTATCCATCTTCTGTAGCGCTTTTTCTAGCGGCTGATTGGTTAAAACTTGGATGGGATGACAGTCGAAGTATGTTACGAGCTTCCCGGCGGCTATTACCACGGCCAAGGCCATTTTTTCTACCGAGTAACGGCTCTCCGGGCCGTTAAGAATGTGGCCGATAAAATAAATTGGCTCTTTGCCTCTTCTCCTTTTCCACCAACAACACGGCCGCGACTGTCTTCGGCGAGGCCGAGATATACAGTTGTAATATGTCTTCGGCTGTCTTCCAGTCTCGGGCCGTGTAATGGTGGGTAGCTTCTTCAAATGCTCTTTTACCACCAGGAATGCCTTGCTTTGCTCCTCTCCCCACTCGAACTTCTTATTCCCCCTCAGCAGGGCAAAGAAAGGCAAAGGTTTGTCTACTGATTTTGAAATGAATCGAGAGAGGGCCGCCATTCTCCCTGTTAGCCTTTGAATATCCTTGACGCTTTTTGGCTCAGGCAGGTCGACAATGGCTTGGACTTTGTGCGGGTTTGCATCAATCCCCTTTTGCTTACCAAAAGCCTAAAAACTTCCTCGCTCTCACCCCAAAGACACATTTCTTTGGGTTGAGCTTCATCTTATATTTCCTCAACTTTCTGAAGGTCTCTTTCAAATCGTCCAAGTGTTCGCGGTCAGTTTTACTTTTGACGATGGAGTCGTCAACATATGCTTCGATATTTCTCCCCCTCAGGTCCGCGAACACTTTGTCGATCAGCTTTTGATAGGTCGCCCCCGCATTGCGGAGCCCAAACGGCATCGCCTTATAATTGTATACTCCACAATCGGTGATGAACGCAGCTTTTTTCCTATCGGCCTCGAGCAACCGATCGATGATGGCCCAGAAGGCATCCATAAAGCTCGAGAACGCATGACCGCTAGTGGAATCTACTAGGCCGGTCTATTCTCGGTAGCGGATAACAATCCTTCGGGCAAGCTCTGTTGAGGTCCGTGAAGTCCACCCACATCATCCATTGACCGTTAGCTTTTTTTACCATGACTACGTTGGCCAACCATTCTGGGTAATCGCATGGCTCAATGAAGTCAGCGGCCAATAGCTTATCAACCTCCTCTTTTATGGCCTTGTTCTTTTCGGCCGAAAAATTTCACTTCTTTTGCTTGACAGTGTCGGACAGTCTTGTCAACATTCGAACGATGTACCATCACGGGCCGGGTCTATTCCCGGCATCTCATCCGCTGAGAACGCGAACACGTCCGCGTTTTCTCTTAGGAGAGTCACCAGGTTGACCCTGACCTTTGGGTCCATGTCTGTTCCAACAGCCACTGTCCTTGCCGGATCATCTGCAAGCATCTCCTGCTTCGTTTCTCCATCCGGTTTGGGCCTTGGAGTATCGTCAGGCTTGGATTCCAGCTCTTCCAATAAAACATCCATCTCCTCATCCCCTTTCTCGGATCCTTCCTCATTCGCCAGAGCTCTCCTCTGAGCTCGCCTTTGTTTCCTAGTTGGCGGATTCAATTCTTCCACCGGCACTCTCCTTGCCGGTTGCTTTAATGCTGTTAGGTAGCATGATTTTGCCATTTCTTGATTTCCTCTTAACTTTGCTGTCGTCCCGAGATTGGAAACGTACAACATAGTCAAATGATAAGTTGACACCACTCCTTGGACGTCATGGATGAAAGGGCGTCCAATAATTGCATTGTAAGCTCCTGGTACGTTAACTACCAAAAATTTTGCCATTACATCTCTGGCGTCTTCATCTTCTCCTACCCTGACCGGCAGGGTTATCAATCCCTCGGGAATCACTAACGCTCCCGTGAAACCTATTACCGGATAACGAACAGGCTTTAGATGCTCTCGGCCAATCATCAACTTTTCAAAAGTCGAGAAGTATAAAATATTTGCGGAACTTCCTCCGTCTACCAGAATTCTGTGGATTAAACAATTTGACACCTTCAGCGTGACCACCAGAGGGTCATCATGAGGGTAGACGACATGCTTTGCATCTTCAACCGTGAAAGACATGGCGGGCATTGCGGCGGCCTTCTCCATTGCATGCTTTCATTGAAATTGACTCCGGTGCTCGAATTCCTTCGGGCTTGCCTTGCCCCATTGACGCGGCCGCCATGAATTGGACCGCCACTTATAACATGGATCTCAGCAATCCGCGATTGCACATTCCGGTTATTAGGCTTTACCACGTCTCCGTCCTTTGACTGTGCCTTGTATTGAGTGAAGTTACCCCGTCTTATCAGATCCTCCAGTTTATCCTTCAAGTGCCTGCAATTCTCGGTAGTGTGACCGTGATCACCGTGAAAGTCACACCACTTGCTCTTGTCACGGTTTTTATGAAACATTTGCTTAGGACGTTGCCATTTATCACTGTCCTTGTTCATCCGATATATCCCGAGCCCTTGAGGTCGTGAGTCGTGTATATGTATCGAATTTATCTTTGTACTCGAACCTTTCGCGGTCATTCTTCTCGCGGTCATTTCCCTTCTTGACCACATTTGATTCCTGCTTCCTTTCATCCCGACCGCGATCATTTTCGCGACCCTTTTCTTTCTTCTGCTTATCATCCTTCTTCTTTTCCGGCTCACGACTTTGGCTGCTTGCGGCCTTGTCAAACTCTTCCCCCCTGATGAAAATGTTTGCCTTCCTCAAGACTAGCTCAAGGGATGTGAAGGTTTTACAGCCCAGATAACTTCTAAACGCGGACCCTTCCCTCAGCCCGGTCACCAAAGCTAAGACGACCACGTCCTGCTGAAGGCGGGGAATGGTGACCACCTCAGCATTGAAACGGCCGACGAAATCTCGCAGGCTCTCATTTTCCCTCTGCTTGATAGATAACAACTCGCCAGTTGTGCGCTCGCGGTGCCTATTACTCACGAAGTGAGTGCTGAACATAGATGAAAGCTGAGAAAAACTAGAAACATTACCAGCCCTGATGCTTTTAAACCATGTTTGGGCAATCCCAGTCAAAGTAGATGGGAAAACTTTACACCAGATAGCGTCCACCTGAGTGTATAAATACATGTGCCCCTCGTAAGCGGCCACATGATCGTCTGGGTCTGAGGTGCAATCATACTTGCAGGACGGCATCTTGATTCTTGGCATGGGGTGGTTCAAGATTTCTGGAATGAAAGGAGACTGCTTAGGCTTGATCAATAAGTGCCCGCCAGCAGAATAATTGCTTGCGCCACTGATGTTGTGTTCCCGACGAGAACGACTTTGATTCTCATCTTCAGAATAGTTGAGATCCTCAGTTTCTAGGATGACTTCCTCATATTCTGGGTCCTCAATTTGCCTTTCCATCTGACGTCCCTCCTGATTGAAGGTCCGCATTCTTCTCACGGGGGTGCCATCGACGTTGCGACCATTCATGGTCGACATACGCGTACGAAGCTGACCAACCCTCGCATTAGGAGTGGGGGTGTTGTTAGCTGAGTACTCGCTTGTAACATTTGGATGAAAGACGCTACAGTTTGTAGCTGCTCAGGGGAGAATTGGCTTAATTGAGCCAGGTTAAATGATCCGTTACCAGTGTTTACCTGAGACACATTGTTCCCAGGAGTTTGCTGCTCATTGACGTTCCCAGCGTCTAACTCTGATGGATCACGGCCGTCATTGTTTGCTCTTTCCATGATGGCGTTCACAAAGATGGGAGGCCCCCTCCTTCTAGCGCCAAGTTGTTTCGGTGTTGAAACGGTTGGCGGTCTCGAGAGAAGTCCGCCAAAGATTAGGGTTTGACTCCGCTAGTGAATAACTGCACAAGAAGCAAACGTGAACTACCCTCGGGGGGGAGTGCGAGGAAGCCCCCTCCGACGCTCAAGTCAGCACGTGTCCAAATAGGATTTAGAGAGAGAAAGTAGAGAGAGAGAGATAAGAATTCTGAGTGTGAGAGAATGTACCTGCCGAATAGTACTAGTGGGGGTATTTATAGAAGTACTATTCACCTGACAGGGTGCGTAATCCTTTTACACGTGTACGGTCGTGGTGCTTTTGACAGTTGGGAAGATTCCCCTATTTTGTCTTGTTGGACGAACGCCAACGTTGTCGGACCATGTTGATGTACTGACTCGTTGGAGGTGTAGGCAACATTTACAGTATTCGCGTCCGTTATGGCGTTCGCGGGCTTATCACAGGGGTCCACTAACGTACTTGGGTTATACCCATACATCTGTGATAGCTTTTGCTTTGAATTTGTTGGAAGATTCACTCGGCCATAAATTAAATGCTCCTTTGGCCTCCCAGTCCTCCAGCTTCCTCTTCTTACGTTTAGCTCGAGCCTTAAATTCATCTTCTTCTGGAATGAGATGACTAGCATGAGATTGGCTTCTTCCCATTGGATGATCTCTTCGCTTTTTTACATTAAACATAACCGAAGTACATTCAAGAGCCAGAACAACTTGAGGCATTGGATGGGCCGCCTGAATGTCGGAATTATCACTTGCATACCCGGAAATATCCATCTCAGATAGTTGTAAAGGACTTGTCCGAGAATATAATTCTTCACGATGTTGATTCGCTTGGATTTGTTCAGTAGGCTCGGTACCTGCAAAAGAGGATTAAAAGGGTATGCCATAATAAGGGGGAAATTTTAAACCTTTCATTGATCATATTTGCTATGTTTTACAATTCCATGGGTTCCTCAGTAGTGCCTGGAACATATTGCGAGGAGCAGTTTCTTCAAAATTAATATTCGAAGCCCCAGGTTCAAACTCGTCAAAAGGAGGAGGAGAAGGAGCTTGGTACCAGTTGCTGGGACCCGCCTCGTCAGGCGCTGGTGGTGCTCTAAAAGACTAGCCTTGATGAACAAAGGCTGCAAGCGAATTGGGTTCCACACCCTGCCCAGAATTAGGCATCTGAAGCCCAAGATCAGTATTTATTCACGAACTATGACTCGAAGAGGAGAGTGTTCTTTGGGCTGAGCATAAACGAACTGCAGTTTGAATTGATCGTTGGGCCCATTCCCCTATCCCAAGCGTGCGAAATAAGCTTCTTCGTGTATTATTTGTTCTAGCAGCAGTCTGGCCCAAATCATTAGGTGGGCTTTGATTTGTATCTCTAGGAGGACAATTTAGATCCAAAGGGGCTTCCCCTTATCCTCCCGTTCTATCCTGGAACCACTGACCCACGGGCGGGTAGATCCGGCCCAAACCGTATACCTGAAGAAGGAGAATACTTGAACCTTTCCCTCAATCGTGATGGAGTTAAATGATGCATAGAGGAGTTAGAGAAGTCCGGAGGGGGGTTTGTGTGATTTTGAGAGTTTTCATCTGAATACGCCAGAAACGATTGTGGTGGTAACTCCGGCGAGGCTTTAAAGAACTCCTCCGGGGTGACTCCGATTTTGCATACAGGTTAGCATAATACCAAGGATATAGGTAGGGGTCATGATAATGAACATTTAGCGGGGGGGGGGATAGCTTGGCGAAGATTAACTTTTGGATTTCTATTTATAAATCTATCATTTAAACCTCAAATCATATTGGTTTATAAGGGTATACCTTCCTGGGTGCGGAGTACTGTCATACCATCATCTTCAAACTCCCTTATACGGCGTTGGATATGATGTTGTGTGTCGTATGCTGATAAATGACATCTTCCTGTATTGTGCCCAACACATCCATGCTCCTTACAAAATTTATATATTCCTTCATAACGAAAATACACCCAAAGAGACACGGCCTCCATCAATGGGAACAAAGCAGCCTGGAACCAACGACTGTTTAAGGTCGACGATCACTCGCACGTGAAGATACGGGTCAAGAGGTAGCCCAGGTCCATAGTTATCGATAGTTTCAACATAACCGACGTGGCTGAGGATTCTCACAGTCCATGCTGACTCTAAATATCTCCACGGAAGATCTTGCACATGGATCCACACCCGAGCTATATTAAAGTGGATGCTTGTTGGAACTTGGTTATCCGAGTTACATTTGAAAGTGATGAGTTTACCGTCCATTGTGGTAGTATGGAGGTGGAGAATAACATCCCTATCGAGGAGATTTTGACATTCTAATATAAAGTACGGCCCCGTACGATATACACGAATGGGTTCACGTGTTTCCCAATGATTGTTGACTATATTAATGACAAAACTTGACGTAGGGGGAGAATTATCGAAAAAAACACCTACCACGGCATGGGACCAATTGATATATGGCAGATAATTATTGGTAGGAGGGTGCTGAACTAATATTCCCATTCTTTGTAGGCGCATATAGTGGGGCGGGAATGAAGAGTTTGTTGAGTTGGATGCTTTTGGATGGTGAGGTGAATTCATTGTGATATTAATGTAGAGAGTACTAAAGAAAGTTGAGATTTGGACGATCTGGAAGGTGGTAATAAATTTTGATGAAGATTGATATGCCGCAAGATGACTTTATAGAAAAGAAATATTGTGAAGGGGAAATTCAGTTAGGAATGACACGAGTTAGACTCGCTTGCATGAATTTCACCTGGCGATGATAGGGATATCAAAGCAGAATGCTTGCAGTTGAGCAGCGGCTGTCGCAATTTTGGTTGGACGAACAAAAGGCGACTATAACCTAAAAGACTTCACTTTTCAGTGAGAAATTCTCAAGAAAGAATTTTTCCCTAACACTAGGGTTTTTTTTGAAATAGGATGTGTAGTAGACAAAATGTAGCCGTGGGAAACACTGAAATCGAGGACAGTGGGGGCTTCGCTTGCAAGCTGTAATGAAAATATAAAGTTTTTGTCTATATGTAACACCCCGTATTTATATACCTCCTTAGTAATTATTTATATTATTTTAGTTTATCAAAAAAATAATTTAATATATTACTTCATTAAATATATTTTGTTTCCCATTTGAATTTATTTTAGAGCTGGTCAAAACAAAATCCTAGATTTACTAGGTTAAGTACCAATATATACCATACTAGTATAAGGAGAGAGAAAGTAAAGAAAAAAAAAACAAAGGAAAAGAAAAAGAGGAGGGTCTCTAAAACTGCTCCTTAGTTCCTCCCAACCAAAACCCACGATGCCTAACTTCATTGTCTTCAACCTTCAACCATCATCAAACTTACAAGAAATTTTGTCAAACTTCATCAATCATTGAGTGTTGTTCATCCACCTTCATTATCTCTCGATTTTGTGGGAGTTTCAAAGAGGAAAAATTTTGGGTTATTTGGGCTTGCGGTTTCGGGTCGTGAATCAAATCAAAGAGCAGTTTTGGGGTTCCTTTTATAGAGTAATTCCCCTATTACCTTCCCCTAATTAAGTAAGATTCTTTGTCATGTTTTAATTTCAGTTTTGGCTTAATTTCGAATTTGAGTTTTGTTAGTTTAGGGTTCTTGAGATAAATTGAATTGGGGGTTTTTGATTATGAGTATTAATACTAATATGTTGTCGCATGCATCGCGTGCATACAAGGCTAGTATAAACTAAGTGAGAGTCCTAGTATTGTTAGTATTAGTTAGTTATGTCATTTGAAGTAAGATGTTGATATTTATAAAGCCATAGTTAATCAAAGCTCATTAACCAGTTAAACCAAGTCTATTATTACTTATTGAATACATATATATTTATATTGTAGATTTCGGCATCATTGAGGAGCCGTACTGATTAAGATAATCACTTTACTGTGTGTTTCGAAAACGTAAGATTCTTACCGAAACTTTCTAGAGTTATGAGAAAAGTATTAAAAAGGTTTTGAATGGGAAGAAAAGGTAGAAAGTTTGGTTTCTGAACCACAGATACAAGGAGTTACAATAGGTTTTGTGCTTTCAAGTTGTTGAGATTACCTATGCGGTATCTCAAAGAAATAACTTTCTAATTTTAAAATGGTTGAGATTACCTGAGTGGTATCTCATGGAAATGGAACTTTGTTGGGTTTGTCTCGACATTACAGATTAGTTGGGTGACACGTTGATCAGTGCCTCGGACTTAGATCTTCTGCTACGGTTTGACCGTTTGTGGGGTGTGCACACTAGGGGTCTTTATCTATAAGTTATCCGGAGGGCCTAGCTAGCCCAAAGGCAAGGAAAGTTTGTTCCATTCCATAGATTTTATAACTCCCTCTTTGTGAAGGTAAAGGAAAGAAAGGATTTGTTTTAAGGAAAATAAAGAAAGGATTTGATTTAGAAAGGAATACAAGAAAAGGTTTTATAAAGCTTGCTACTTATTATTTTGATTCAAAAGAAGATGATTTGTAGGATATATTATTATCCTACCTGCATATATGTTTGGCTTTACTGTATGAATCTTGCTCAGCCAGTTTGGCTGATACTACATACCCGATATGTGCAGGTACATGAAGATCTTACATGTTGGGTGTAGGGTGTGAGCTGAGAGCAACGTTCCACCAACTTTTACTAGTTAAAGTGATAGTAGTTCTTTATCCGCTGCACTATTTATGTATACATATTATCATTTTGGGACTTAAGTTTGTAATATTAATTCACCTAAACCTTTACTTGACTGGACTGTAATAATTTAGTTAAGTTTTACTTTGACTTAGATTCAGTCTACGTAGCTTATCCTTAACGGTTATTCTCGCAATAACTGTGGAATAACACTTTTGGAATTTCAGGTAATTATGCATGGATGTGGATCCTTTTGAGCTGGATAAGGATTATTGAGAATTTGGAGTGCTGGTTTTATTGAAGGAGGTTTATAATTGGACGCGAGTCCTAAATTAAATTTTAGGCGGTCCATATTTCAGTCGGAGCTCTGTCGATTTTTCTGTAGAATTTTAATATCATTTAATTTAGATAGTAACTCGAAATTCTGGGGTGTTATAGTTGGTATCAGAGCCAACAGTTCGAGTTTATGGCTAGATCCTAGAGTTGAGCTTAGAGTGGTCTAGAGGATGAGCCACCAGTTTAGAGCCAAGGTGTAGGGCCTTAGGTTGGCCCTAGATGTTATCCTTGAGTTGTGGCCTAGGATTGAGACCTAGAGTTGTGACCATCGGTTTAGTACCTATCGGAATCTCCAAATTCCTTTGTTTATTTTGAAAATATGTTTTTAGGAGAAAGTACCTCTCCCTACTTGGATTGTTCATCACCATTAAAGACCACCAGCGGCCGGGGGTGCGTGTTAATGATGAAGAATAATGTACGAAAGTTTTAATCATTGTTTTGATTGGAAGTTGGATCCATCCCTACCTTGAGGTAGATTTTTGTGACCTAGTAGGGTGTGCCTAGAGTTGTAACCTTGAGGTTGTAACCTTAAGTAAGACTAAATAAATGAAAGTATTAAAATTTGAAAAGCCGAGGTATGATTGAGATATGGGAAGTAAGGGATTACATGTGGTTGTTGTGTATGGTAGTTGTTGTGGATCCCTCTTATGTGGACGTTTGACTTGATAATGTCAATGAGTTTGGTAAGTTTGGAACTAGTTGAGTTCTATGTTTGATTCATGTTAAGTTGTGCTTGCTTCCATGTTTGGAATGATTGGCTAGTAAAGGTAAATCATTTCGAGTATATCCTTGTTTGGTTGTGATTTTAAGTTGGTGCATAGCCGAGAGTGTGCTATAAGTTCAAGTTTGAGTCGCCTAATGCGAAATTTAGTTTCATTTGTTTATGGGAACTCTAAGGTGACATTCCGTCTTGATATTAATCTCTATCGTCACCTATTTCATTTAAGTATCTAGCTCGTCGGTTTTTATGTTCGCATTAGGACGAACTATTATAGTGGTCCAAGTGTGTAATTGATTAATTTGATTAAGTTTTAAGTGAGTAAGGATTAAGTTTATCATGTCGCAAGTCTATGACTAGTTGTTTGAGTTGAAACTAATGAATTTAATAGAAACTAAGGAAGTATACTGGACCATATCTATTTCATGAACCTTGAGAAGTGAGTTTAAGTTAACTCTTGATTGCTATGTTTGGAGTGTTGAGTATCGGTATGCAAGGGTAATACCAGTATTATATTTGATGGAGTCGTTAGTTTATGTGATTCACGTATCCTTGCATGACTTAAAATTTTATTTCGTGAAACTATAGTGTGTGAACGGTTTATGATGTGTTATGAATGTGTGTTAGTTTTGGGACATGGTCTAAAAAGGAGTTTTGTATAAAGTAAGATTTAGTTTCATGTAAATAGAGCATATCATTTTCTGTAGTACCTTAGTAGCTCGATTTAGCCATGTTTGGTCAACGAGTAAGTTACCCTAACAAAGACTATGTGAGATTGTTCAATTTGTTTGTGTAGCGTGTGAAAGTGATTTAGGCACGTTTCAATTAAGGTTGTGGATTCATTCTCGAATCGATCTAGAAATGGTATTTCTACAACGATTTGAGTGAATTTTGGAAAAGTTAAGAACACGTGTTTGAATTTTTTTTGAAAGGGGGCAAGTCTCCCACGGATTGTGAGCCTCGAAGGTTTCTAAATGGAGCTTACTACCGTTCTATGATGTGTTTTGAGTGTTACCAAGTAATAGGAGACTTGGTGTTTAGTAAGAAATATTTGAAATCGTGTTATGTGCTTAAAACTTGTCCAAGTTTCGACCCAAGTAAAGTGAATAGTTGGATGGCCGGCCCCATGTTGGAGGTTTCAAGTCTCCACGCCTCCCATTGTCAGGACTATAAGTCAAACCAATGCCGGATTTAAACTCCACCTTTGTTGTTAGGGTTATGTTCGACCCCAATGTCAGAGGTTTCAAGCCTCAACACCCTAGTAGTGGAAATATATGCCTTATTATTTGGATTGATTGGATCCTCGTCACGAAATTGTTTCAAAGCGATAGAGCTTAGCATGTTGTTACTTCGTGTCTAAAAGACTGTTGTGACAATAAGAATGATTGAGCAAAGTTTTGCAAAACAAGAGTTCTATAAAAGGGTCATTTAATATTGGATTTCCAATAAAGAATCGTTTTGAAAGAAAGAAAATTGGTTGTGTCCATATTCAAGCGTAAGGTTATTTAAGTACTCTTTGGATGAAAGTGCTTAGTGTGCTTTGATGTGATTGTCGTGGTGTCATTGATTACGTGAGAGTCATAAACTCCAAAATACGTGCTATGAATGTTTATGGGTTAGGACTAGCCCAATGTTGATGCGACCGTTAAAGTATTTTGTTTTGCCATTTGTGGTAGGCCCTGGTGATTGTGAGTGTTATAATAACTTGAAGTTGAAGTTCTATACGTCGAGTTGTGAATTGTTTTACGTTTTTTAAGCGAGTACGCCCAACCATATAATGGGGAGTTCATATGGTATGAGTCTTTACTTCTATTTTTAGAAGAGAGATAGTACTCTCGGTTCGGGTTAATTGTTGCTCCGCGAAAGCGTTGAGTACTGGATTTGGAAATGCTTTTATTTATTGTGATTATAACAGGTTTAGAACACCTTTTCTCATTTCGAGTTGTCCACTTTAAAAAGGAAACTCCGCCGGATTTCCGAGAAAATCCTAGGTTATTATTTAAAACACTTGTGAACCATAGTGTAGTTATGAATTAAATTCCACACTCTACGACATAGTCCAACGAGTGTGACGGTAAGGGAGTTGATTCCCAAGTTTATCGGTCCATATGTGATCCTTGAAAGGATAGTTGATTGTGTTTGTAATGTATTCCTTGTTTCTTAGTTATGATATCGTATCAGTAACTCTTCACATGATGATAGTTGGAGTTCTAGCTGAGACTCTAAACCAATAGATCCGTAAGACCCATAGGGTTGAGAAATGGATAGTAAAGGTTTTGTGGTCAAACCACAACACCGAGGAACTACTCGTAAGACCGAGGATGTCACGTATTTTATGTGTCCTCATCTCTTGTTCATGTTATTGTTAGTTACGAGGGCGTAACTTCCTTTTTAGGGGGGTAGATTTCGTGCCAATTGTGTGTTTGGTGCTAAAAGTTGTTATGATTTCATATGTGATGTATACCTTATTGTCTACAGTATACATAATTCGTGTATAATTAGAAGTTTTATGGTAAAGTTTTATGGTAAACCTTGTAATATGTTGCATGTTTTACTTCTTATAGTATGAACATTTTAGTTGAAATGGTTGTATGTCTACAAGGGTGATCAAATGAATTGATCTATAAGGTGCTGGTTCTACTTGTTATGGTATGAATATATCAATTGGAATGATTGTTTGGTTATAAAGGTGATCAATTGAATTGATCTATGAGAAAATGAATTAGTTGCCGGAGAAGTTCTCCGAAATAATTTGTTTGTTGGAGATGTTATCCAGAGTGATAGTAGTTGGTGCTAACCTATAGAGTTAATGATCTGTTTTCATAAACAAGAGAACAAGTTTAAGCATTTGAGTAATATTCTAAGTTTCGGGACGAAACTTATTTTAAGGGAGGTAGATTGTAACACCCCGTATTTATATACCTCCTTAGTAATTATTTATATTATTTTAGTTTATCAAAAAAATAATTTAATATATTACTTCATTAAATATATTTTGTTTCCCATTTGACTTTATTTTAGAGCTGGTCAAAACAAAATACTAGATTTACTAGGTTAAGTACCATTATATACCATACTAGTATAAGGAGAGAGAAAGTAAAGAAAAAAAAAACAAAGGAAAAGAAAAAGAGGAGGGTCTCTAAGACTGCTCCTTAGTTCCTCCCAACCAAAACCCACGATGCCTAACTTCATTGTCTTCAACCTTCAACCATCATTAAACTTTCAAGAAATTTTGTCACACTTCATCAATCATTTGGGCTCCTTAGTTCTCTCGATTTTGTGGGAGTTTCAAAGAGGAAAAATTTTGGGTTATTTGGGCTTGCAGTTTCGGGTCGTGAATCAAATCAAAGAGCGGTTTTGGGGTTCCTTTTATAGAGTAATTCCACCCTATTACCTTCCCCTAATCAAGTAAGATTCTTTGTCATGTTTTAATTTCAGTTTTGGCTTAATTTCGAATTGAGGTTTTGTTAGTTTAGGGTTCTTGAGATAAATTGAATTGGGGGTTTTTTATTATGAGTATTAATACTAATATGTTGTCACACGCATCGCGTGCATAGAAGGCTAGTATAAACTAAGTGAGAGTCCTAGTATTGTTAGTATTAGTTAGTTATGTAATTTGAAGTAAGACGTTGATATTTATAAAGCCATAGTTAATCAAAGCTCATTAACCAGTTAAACCATGTCTATTATTACTTTTTGCATACATATATATTTATATTGTAGATTTCGGCTTCATTGAGGAGTCGTACTGATTAAGATAATCACTTTACTGTGTGTTTCGAAAAGGTAAGATTATTCTTACCGAAACTTTCTATAGTTATGAGAAAAGTTATAAAAAGGTTTTGAATGGGAAGAAAAGGTAGAAAGTTTGGTTTCCGAACCACAGATACAAGGAGTTACAATAGGTTTTGTGCTTTCAAGTTGTTGACATTACCTATGCGGTATCTCAAAGAAATAATTTTCTAATTTTAAAATGGTTTAGATTACCTGAGTGGTATCTCAAGGAAATGGAACTTTGTCGGGTTTGTCTCGACATTACAGATTAGTTGGGGGGCACGTTGATCAGTGCCTCGGACTTAGATCTTCTGCTACGGTTTGACCGTTTGTGGGGTGTGCACACTAGGGGTCTTTGTCTATAAGTTATCCAGAGGGCCTAGCTAGCCCAAAGGCAAGGAAAGTTTGTTCCATTCCATAGATTTTATAACTCCCTCTTTGTGAAGGTAAATGAAAGAAAGGATTTGTTTTAAGGAAAATAAAAAAAGGATTTGATTTAGAAAGGAATACAAGAAAAGGTTTTATAAAGCTTGCTACTTATTATTTTGATTCAAAAGAAGATGATTTGTAGGATATATTATTATCCTACCTGCATATATGTTTGGCTTTACTGTATGAATCTTGCTCGGCCAGTTTGGCTGATACTACATACCCGATATGTGCATGTACATGAAGATCTTACATGTTGAGTGTGGGGTGTGGGTTGAGAGCAACGTTCCACCAACTTTTACTAGTTAAAGTTATAGTAGTTCTTTATCCGCTGCACTATTTATGTATACATATTATCATTTTGGGACTTAAGGTTGTAATATTAATTCACCTAAACCTTTACTTGACTGGACTGTAATAGTTTAGTTAAGTTTTGCTTTGACTTAGATTCAGTCTACGTAGCTTATCCTTAACGGTTATTCTTGCAATAACTGTGGAATAACACTTTTGGAATTTCGGGTAATTATGCATGGATGTGGTTCCTTTTGAGCTGGATAAGGATTATTGAGAATTTGGAGTGCTGGTTTTATTGAAGGAGGTTTATAATTGGACGCGAGTCCTAAATTAAATTTTAGGCAGTCCATATTTCAGTCGGAGCTCTGGCAATTTTTCTGTAGAATTTTAATATCATTTAATTTAGATAGTAACTCGAAATTCAGGGGTGTTATACTATAAAGTTGGACACCAAACCCCCAAGCCCCAACAAACAATATATCAACTTTACTAAAAGAGAATAATAATATCACAAAACGACAAACAAAAATTAACATTATAAACTTTAATTTTTTCTTGAAATCCCTAAACTAATGGCACAACTCTCTTTCCATGATTTATTTTTTAATTTACATACAACTTTATAGTTTTTAATTTAAAAAACAATTACAAAATGCCCTAAACAAACTATCTATTTTTCCTGTTCGCCCTTCCGATAATTGTTACCTAGATAGTCGGTGCGTTAATGTTGTACTTTCCATTTGGAAAATACAAGGAAAACATGATTTCATAAATGTAAACATATTATAACTTTAAAGGATAATAATTATCCATCATTAGACTACTTAACAAAAACTTAGTTACCTTACAAAGTCTGACATTAACTTAGGTTACAACCATAAACATAAGTTTAGCTTCTAAACTACTCCTCACTGCTACGACATTCCGTTAACCCCATCAATACCTAAAATATAAAAACAAAACGTCATGAGTTAAGCCTCAGAAACATACCACCCTAACAACATAAATTCATTTCAATTCGTTCGATTCACAAATAGGGAGGAGAGAATAAGTAAAATCATTTTAGAAAGACATCATTTAAACTTTAAATTTAGTTATCATCGTCTTTATCGTATTAATCAATTTATTTCATTTCATTTTGTAACTTGGCGAATACAACGGAAGGGACGTCTCCTCATACATAACATTATCATAATTAATAGAAGGCAGCCACTTGTGGACAATAACCCTTACAAATGGAAGGTGGCTTTAGTAGCCCAAATATCAAAGTGCGGTGTCACCCGAGGACATTCACCCTCACAAACGGAAGGTGGTGAACCAGCCAGAGTGCACGATCCAACATGACATGATACTACCAAGAACCGTCTTTCACTTGAATTTATTGTATTTCATGACTTTTAAGCATATCATAGTCATTATTAATAATTAGTATATTTTTTTTCATTTCATCCATAACATCATCATACTTTCATAACATCATCATTTTATAACATTATTTCATAACATCATATTTTACCACGAATTCATATCAACTACCAATCCATGTATAAAAGAATAATATTAACATTATCAAACATACTTAGGAGGAGAATGCGGGTGTTAGTTGTAGAAGTTACTTGGAATCCTACGTAGTAACTTTGATAGACAAGAAGACTGTAATATCCTTTACTTTTAATCTAACCAAGAAATTATATAAATATTCATTTACCTTTTCATTTAGACCTTTTGTTACTATTATTAATTATTAACCAAGTATATGTGGTTTTATTAATGTCATGTAAATTACGAGTCCATTAGTTATACCTCAAGTACTTGTCCATAACATCATTGTCCTCAGAAAAATGAAGTCATAAAAGTCCATTATCAAGAATTACATTACTTAAATTGCTCTTTTACTTAATAAAGTGACTTATCATTAAACTAATCATTAAAACAAGATTATTAATATTTATTTCATACTATTATCATTATAATAACTTAACTATCATTAGAACTGGTCATGTACCTTAGTGAAGTATAATTATATTATTAAGTGAATGAATATAAGTAGGCATGTTCATTGGGGCGGGTCAGGGCCGGGCCGGGTCAATGTGTTAACGGACCGGTCCGGGCCGGGTCAAGGGTGTTGATTCAACGGGCCGGACCGGGTCAGACCCATTACAGCCCGACCCGACCCGACCCATATAACTACTTGATCAATATTGATGCAAAACGTATATGATTCAATTATTTCTTCTTTAAATGCATTCAAATTATATGACATCATACCCAATAACGAGTACCAGTATATCTTATATCTCATAGCACCAAATTAAAATTACAGCCACAAAAAAAAAAAGACATTCTGCTATTCATTCCTACAGACAAAAAAAGATGAAAGTCAACAACTATATTGGAGTAGTTGGTAAGTTTCAGCAATCTTCGTAGAAAATAGATGAAAGTCATTACATTATCACCAAATTAGTCAAAGTTCCAAAATAAACAAAGCTACAACTCAAGATGCATCAGCTCATAGAGCAACTTTACAAAGTATCAGTGAGCATCTTTACAAAGTATCAGTGAGCATCTTATGGAGTCACTAAACCATCTAGTCTCAAAACAGGAACACAAGCAGCAAGCAGCCTACTCGCCAACGAAATGCCGCAAAATCTCCATCTTCTTTCACCAAAAAAATAACCAGCGTAAGCTTACCACCACATGAACAAACATTAACATAGAAAAAAAAATACAATGTAACTCTAGTCCAAAGAACCATGACATGATAAACTATAAGGAGATAAAAACATACAAACACACCTAGTACAAGAAGTTACTATCAACATCTTCATCATCCTCATCATCCTCGACTTCATCCATATCATCACCCGAGCTAGAATCAAGATCCAAGTTCAAAGGAACATTGTGCTCATCACGACGCCAATCTTGAGTGCACACTAATGCTTGTACCGTCTTTGGTTTCAATGAGCTACGATTAGGAGAAATAATCTTCCCGCTAAGACTAAAAGCCGACTCCGAAGCCACCGTACTAACCGGTATAGTTAGTAAATCTCGGGCCAAAGAAGCAAGATCCGGAAATCTCACTACATTTTGTTGCCAAAATTCTAGAACATTCAACTCCGAGTTCAAGTCACGCTCCGGATCCTCCAAATATGAGTCAAGTTGTGACTTTGTGGTTTGAGTTCTAGTACTTCTTGAACTATAACTATGATAATCATCAAATAAGTCATCATCTATCCTACTAGTAGGAGTAGGGACAACAATAGGTGAGGTTGAAGATCTTAACTTATACTCATTATATAAAGACCTCAAGGTAGTCAGCACTTCTCCAACCTTTACCATAGCGTCATTCGGACCAAACAACTTATCAAAACAATACTCAACAAACTTAACTTTGAACCTTGGATCAAGTATGGCCGCACAAGATAAGTACACATTATAATCCGACCAATATTTGTCAAATTTTTTCAACATAGGCTTCACCATATCTCCTAAGAAAACATGTGGCCCCTTAGATGTTTCAAGCAAACGAAGATGAACCATCCAAGCACCCTTGAAATAAATATTAGATGTTGGAGACTTATTGGCTGAGAACATACACGTGACATCATAAAAAGTTTCAAAAATTTGTGAACTACGATCAATTTTTCCCATTCATCATCCGTAGGCACAATATACTTAAAAGCTACATGCACCGATCCCAAATGAAGAAACATAACTTTGTAGTATAACACATTATCAAGAATTTTTGCGCTTCTTAAAAGCTGTGAGACTCAAATAACCAGCTAAAATGAGCAATAAACCAGCTCCAGTACCACCACCCAGTGAAGCCAAACACTACCTGTCTCAAATTCTTCTAAAATCTTCTCAAATGAACCAATTTGGGAATGTGGGTTTTCAACTAGGAGGGCATACAGTAGTTTATTGAGCTTGAATGATCTGAGAAATAACCCAGGTGCGACCAAACAGAAGAAATACCCAAATATTCATGTCTTAAAGCGAAGTAAAAGAAGCTAATAAACAGTGATAATTACATAAACATAATCGCAAATTCTACAAAATCAAGAAGTTGAAATCGCTCAAATCTCACAAAATCATACTCAAACAAATAAAAGGAGATCAAATCAAATGTCACGAATTCCAGAAACAGAAAAGAGAGCGAAATTAGGGTTTTAGTGAAACTTTACCTTCAGAAACTGAAGACGATTTGCGAATTGCTTGATCGACGAAGTGGAGATGTGCGCATTGCCAGAACGACGAAGAGGAGAGAGAAAAAAAACCCCAGGAGATGTGCGAATTCCAGACCGACGAAGAGGAGAGAGAAAAAAACCCTAGGAGAGAGAAAAATATTTGGGGGAAAATGTTTCAAAAAAAAAAAATCTTTTAAACCCTCTCAAGCCCGCCCCAACCCTCTTATTTCCTGACCCTTTAAGGACCCGCCCCATTTATAATAAGGGTCGGGTCATATGTATTTTAAAAGGGCTCATTGAGGGTTTTTATTGGGCCCCCGCCCCAATGAACAGGCCTAAATATAAGTTAGAAATTGCATACAGTTGCAAACTTGAGCAAATTTTTCAAACGAAATGTGAAACGTTGCAGTATTTCCTACAGATATTCTCTCCGTTGCCACAATCCGTAGCTAGAAGAGGTTTTTTGTAGTGTTATTCATCTTCCTAATACAATTGACATGTTTAATTCTTTAAGAGCTATGCTTGAAATCTGTCATTTTAGAAGAGACTGATGTGGATAGGGCTAATCACACTTTAAGGAGAGTAATTATATCATGCCTTTTATTTGTAAAAGAACTTTTTGTTGGGAAAGACATATTAAAATAGCCATAATGTTGGGAAAAACCTAATAGAAACTTTTTCGTTGAAAAATACCTATTATAATACTTCCCTTTGTTACTTAAGACCACCTCAACGTTTTCCGGCCAAAAATTCGATTTTCTAGCTTTGAAATAATTTATTCCCCTCCCTTTCTCATTAAATGGGGACCATTACCAACTTGTTTTTTTCTATCCTAATCCCTTAACCCTACCGAACCCTTTCCTCTTGCTTCCCATTTTAAGGGATTAGGGTAGAATAAAATAGGTTGGTCCCATTTAATGACGAAGGGAGGGGGAAGAAAGTCAATGTCGGAAAATTGACTCTTTGGGCGGAAAACGTTGAGATGGTCCTAGATATTTTAAGGTCCTTCCGAACAAAAACTTCTTTTTGAAATCATTCCTTTTACAAACAATACATAGATATTATCGACACCTTGAAGTTTCTTAATGAAACAACAATATAAGGATAAATCCCAAATCAAACAACTTGGTTTATTACATTCATTAAGAAAAACTACCATTACTTTGAAAGATGCGATCAAAACACAATACAACAAAAATCTGATATAGCTAATCACATGACATGGACAATCGAGAACTAAATGCATTCATCTCCTTGACGTGGATCTTAATTTTAGGCAATAGTGAGTTTCCGACGCTGATATCGAACTGTCACCTTTCCTCTTACGCCCCATACAATGTCATTCCATTCGGTCTCCGGAAATGGAGAAATTAGCTCGAGCTCAAAGTTCCTCAAAAGGTAGCTCCACATAATCTTCACCTCTAAATATGCAAAGAGCTCACCAAGGCAGATATGCCTTCCTCCACCAAAAGATGTATAAGACAACGGACCCGCTAACTTATCCTCACCTCTTCCAAGGCGAAATCTTTCAGGATCAAAAGAATCATGATTCTTGTAAACATGGGGAAGTCGATTCGACAAAATCGGTGAAGTGGCTATAATATGGCCTTTTGGGATGTCAAACTTGTTACCCTCTCGCGTAGTAACACAAAATTCAGTATGAGATTGTCGCAATAACAACGGTACTGGAGGGCGCAACCTCAAGGCTTCCTTGATACAATAATACAATATTTGCATCTCTGATAAAACATCATATCCGATACTATTTCCATGTTTCATCATCAACTTTCTTTGCTCTTCAACAGCAGCATTCCAATATTTCTTGTAATGAAGAAGATAAACTCCAGTCCAAGTTGAAGTAGCGGAACCCGTACGTTGGCCGCCATGAAGAGCAGTAATGAGCATACCTGTGACCTCTTTTACGGTTGTGGCACGACCATCTTTGTACTTTGAGTCAATGAGGCTTTGCAACATGTCATTCTCAGATTTCCCGGATGATTTACGACAAGTTATGATGTTTGAAAAGATATCATCGAGTTTTTTTCGAGCTTTATCACGACGACGATGAGGAGCAATAGGCAGATAGGGGAATACAGTTGTAAGAGGCACTAATGCAATGTGTATGGGTATAACCCAAGTACGTTAGCGGACCCCTGTGATAAGTCCGCGAACGCCATAACGGACGCGAATGCTGTAAATGTCTCCTACAGCTCTAACAAGTCAGTACATCAACATGGTCCGACAACGTTGGCGGTCGCCCAACAAGACATAATAAGGGAATCTTCCCAACTGTCAAAAGCACCACGACCGTACACGTGTAAAAGGATTACGCACCCTGTCAGGTGAATAGTACTTCTATAAATACCCCACTAGTACTATTCTCGCAGTACATTCTCTCACACTCAGAATTATTATCTCTCTCTCTACTTTCTCTCTCTAAATCCTATTTGGACACGTGCTGACTTGAGCGTCGGAGGGGGTTTCCTCGCATCCCCCCCGAGGGTAGTTCACGTTTGCTTCTTGTGCAGTTATTCACTAGTGAAGTCTAACCCCAATCTTTGGCGGACTTCTTTCGAGACCGCCAACCGTTTCAACACCGAAACAACTTGGCGCTAGAAGGAGGGGCCTCCCATCTTTGTGAACGCCATCATGGAAAGAACAAACAATGACGGCCGTGATCCATCAGAGTTAGACGCTAGGAACGTCAATGAGCAAAGAAACTCCCGGGAACAATGTGTCTCGAGTAAACACGGGTAGCGGATCATTTAACCCGGCTCAATTAAGTCAATTCTCCCCGAGCAGCCTACAAACCGTAGCGTCTTTCATCCAAATGTTACAAGCGGGTACTCGGCCCTAACAACACCCCCACTCCTAATGCGAGGGTTGGTCGCCTTCGTAGGCGTATGTCGACCATGAATGGTCGCAACGTCGATGGCACCCCGGTGAGAAGAATGCGGACCTTCAATCGTGAAGGACGCCGATGGAAAGGCAAATTGAGGACCCGCAATATGAGGAAGTCATCCTAGAAACCGAGGATCTCAACAATTCCGAAGATGAGAGTCAAAGTCGTTCTCGCCGGAACACAAAGCATCGGTGGCGCAAGCAATTATTCTCGGCGGGCACTTATTGATCAAGCCTAAGCAGTCTCCTTTCATTCCAGAAATCTTGAACCACCCCATACCGCGAATCAAGATGCCGTCCTGCAAGTATGATGGCACCTCAGACCCGGACGATCATGTGGCCGCTTATGAGGGGCACATGTATTTATACACTCAGGTGGACGCTATCTGGTGTAAGGTTTTCCCATCTACTTTGACTGGGATTGCCCGAGACATGGTTTAAAAGCATCGTGGCCGGTAATGTTTCTAGTTTTTCTCGGCCTTTCATCTATGTTCGCACTCACTTCGTGAGTAATAGGCGCCGCGAGCGCACAACTGGCGAGTTGTTATCAATCAAGCAGAGGGAAAATGAGAGCCTACGAGATTTCGTCGGCCGTTTTAATGCTGAGGCGGTCACCATTCCCCGCCTTCAGCAGGACGTGGCCGTCCTAGCTTTGATGACCGGGCTGAGGGAAGGGTCCGCGTTTAGGAGTTATCTGGGCCGTAAAACCTTCACATCCCTTGAGCCAGTCTTGAGGAAGGCAAACGACTTCATCAGGGGGGAAGAGTTTGATAAGGCCGCGAGCAGCCAAAGTCGTGAGCCAGAAAAGAAGAAGGATGATAAGTAGAAGAAAGGATGATCGCGGTCGGGATGAAAGGAAGCAAGAGTCAAATGTGGTCAAGAAGGGGAATGACCGCGAGAAAAATGACCGCGAAAGGTTCGAGTACAAATATAAGTTCGATGCATATACGCAGCTCACGACCTCAAGTGCTCAGATATATCAGATGAACAAAGACAATGATAAATGGCAACTTCCAAAGCCAATGTTTCACAAAAACCGTGATAAGAGCAAATGGTGCGACTTCCATGGGGATCATGGTCATACCACTGAGAACTGTCGGCATTTGAAAGATAACCTGGAGGATCTGATAAGACGGGGTTACTTCACTCAGTACAATCACGAATCTCGAAAATTCATGTTATAAGCGGCGACCCGATTCATGGCGGTAGCGTGAGTGGGGCAAAGGCCAGCTTAAAATAATTCAGACACCAAGTCAATTTCAATGAAAGTATGCAGTGGAAGAGGCCGCCTGTAATGCCGGCCATGTCTTTCACTGTAGAGGACGCGAAGCACGTCGTTTATCCTCATGATGACCCTCTGGTGGTCACGCTGAAAGTATCAAACTGTCTAATCCATAGAATTCTGGTAGATGGAGGTAGTTCCGCGAACATACTATATTTCTCAACCTTTGAAAAATTGATGATTGGCCGGGAGCATCTGAAGCCTGTACGTTACCCAGTGATAGGTTTCACGGGGGCGTCAGTGATTCCAGAAGGACTGATAACCCTACCGGTCAGAGTAGGGGAGGATGAGAACGCCAGGGATGTGATGGCGGAGTTTTTGGTGGTTGACGTGCCTGGAGCTTATAACGCAATTATCAGACGCCCTCTTATTCATGACGTCCAAGGGGTTGTGTCAACATACCATCTTACTATGCTGTACGTTTCCAATTTTGGGACGACAGCGAAGTTAAGAGGGAATCAAGAGATGGAAAAATCATGTTATCTAACAGCACTAAAACAGCCGGCAAGAAGGGTTCCGGTAGAAGACCTCAGTCCGCCAAACCGGAAGCAAAGGCGAGCTCAGAGGAAAGCTCTAGCAGATGAGGAAAAATCCGAGAAAGGAGATGAAGAGACGATGGATGTTTCAATGGAAGAGCTAGAATCCAGGCCTGACGATACGCCAAGGCCCAAACCGGATGAAGAAATAAGGCAGGAGATACTAGCGGAGGATCCGGCAAGGACAGTGGCTGTCGGAATGGACATGGACCCAAAGGCCAGGGTCAACCTGGTGACTCTCTTAAGAGAAAACGCGGATGTCTTCGCGTTCTCGGCGGATGAGATGCCGGGAATAGATCCGTCCGTGATGGTACATCGTCTAAATGGTGACAGCGCTATCCGTCCGGTAAAGCAAAAGAAGCGAAATTTTTCGGTCGAAAAGAACAGGGCCATAAAAGAGGAGGTTGATAAGCTATTGGCAGCTGACTTCAGAGTGGTTGGCTAATGTAGTCATGGTAAAGAAAGCTAACGACCAATGGAGGATGTGTGTGGACTTCAGAGACCTCAACAGAGCTTGCCCAAAGGATTGCTATCCACTGCCGAGAATAGACCAGCTAGTAGACTCTACTAGCGGTCATGCATTATTAAGCTTTATGGATGCCTTCTCGGGCTATCATCAGATCAGCTTGCTCGAGACCGATAGGAAAAAAGCCGCGTTCATCACCGATTGTGGAGTATATAATTATAAGGCAATGCCGTTTGGGCTCCGTAATGCGGGGGCGACCTATCAAAAACTGGTCGACAAAGTGTTCGCGGGTCAGAGGGGGAGGAATATCGAAGCATATGTTGATGACTCCATTGTCAAGAGTAAAACTGACCGTGAACATTTGGACGATCTGGAAGAGACCTTCAGAACTTTGAGGAAATATAAGATGAAGCTCAACCCAAAGAAATGTGTCTTTGGGGTGAGAGCAGGGAAGATTTTAGGCTTTTTGGTAAGCAAAAGGGGGATTGATGCAAACCCAGACAAAGTCCAAGCCATTGTCGACCTGCCCGAGCCAAAAGCGTCAAGGATATTCAGCGGCTAACAGGGAGAATGGCGGCCCTCACACGATTCATTTCAAAATCAGCAGACAAAGCTTTGCCTTTCTTTGCACTGCTAAGGGGTATAAGAAGTTCGAGTGGGGAGAGGAGCAAAGCAAAGCATTCCTGGCGGTAAAAGAGCACTTGCAGAAGCTACCCACCATTACAAGGCCCGAGACTGGAGACGGATTACAACTATATATCTCGGCCTCGCCAAGACAGCCGCGGCCGCGTTATTGGTAGAAAAATAAAAGAGGCAAAGACCAATATACTTCGTCAGCCACATCCTTAACGGGCCGAGAGCCGTTACCCGGTTGTTGAGAAAATGGCTTTGGCCGTGATAATCGCCGCCCGAAGCTCGAGACCATACTTCGACCGCCATCCCATTCAAGTTTTAACCAACCACCGCTAGAAAAAGCGTTGCAAAAGATGGACAGCTTCGCCGTCATTGAAATGGGTCGTTGAACTATCGGAGTATGATATACAAGACAAGCCCGGGGCCGCTATCAAAGCGCAGCCCCGGTAGATTTTATCGTGGAAGCCTCATATGAGGAAGAAGAAGTGGAGCAAAAGGAAGTCGCCTACCTTGGGAAGTCGACGGATCGTCCAATGTTAGCGGATCTGGGGCGGGTATAGTGATGACTAGCCCCTGAAGGAAATTCTTACCAGTACGCCATCAAGTTCGCCTTCCCGGCGTCAAACAACGAAGCAGAATATGAAGCGACAATTGCTGGACTGAGAATGTGTTTGGCAGCGGGTGCTAAGAAAGTGTTTTTGAAAACGGACTCACAGTTGGTGAGCGGCCAGCTGAGAGGAGAATTTGAAGTCAGAGAGGCCAACATGCTAAAATACGTCGAAAAGGCCAAGGAGTTGATAGCTCAATTGAATCATTTTGAGATTCAAGCGATACCTAGGGCCGAGAACACGAAAGCGGTGGCATTGTCCAAGTTGGCAAGCTCTAACTCATTTAACATTGAGAGAACCGTCACGGTGGACATCTTGAAGGAAAAGAGCATCACAGAAAAAGTCGTAACCGTCAAAAGTATAAACCAGCAGGGGGAATGGTTTAGTGAGCTGGTGGCGTACAAGTTGACTGGAACGCTTCCCAATAATCCTTCGTTTGCCAAGAAATTGAAGCGACAAGCAAGTTGGTACGTCATATACCAGAATGAGCTATACAAGAAATCATTCAGTTTACCTCTGCTTAAATGCGCAACCGCATGGGAATCCGCGAAGATCCTTGAAGAAATACATGAAGGTATATGCGGCAACCATATTGGCGGAAAGGCCTTGGCACTTAAGGCACTGAGAGCGGGATTCTATTGGCCAAGTATGCTGGCGGATTCCCAGAGCTACGTTAAGAGATGTGATAAGTGCCAGAGATACGCTCCCGTCATTAACAAGCCAGCCAACGATTTGCAGCCTATCCTATGCCCGATTCCGTTCGCTTAGTGGGGAATGGACATCTTGGGACCGTTCACCACAGCAACCGGGGGGAGAAAGTTCATAATAGTGGGAATTGATTACTTTACCAAGTGGATAGAGGCAGAGCCGACAGCAAAAATCATGGCAAATCAGGTCAAGAAATTCATCTGGAAAAATATTATGACAAGATTTGGGATCCCCATGGCTATCGTCTTTGATCATGGCGTCCAATTCGATTGTCGTCCCGTACGTGCCTTCTTAACGGAATTTCGGGTAAAATTTGCATACTCGCCCGTTTGCCACCCTCGAGCAACGGACAAGCGGAGGCCACGAACAAGCGAGATCCTAAACGCCTTGAAGAAAAAGCTAGATGAATTTAAAGGAGGATGGGGCGATATGGTACCAAAGGCTATGGTCAAACAGAACAACGGAGAAGGAAGCAACGGGAGAGAGCCCATTCAAGTTAGCCTTCGGCGCAGAAGCGGTGTTGCCATTAGAGGTGGGTTACCCTCTTACCGGATCAAGCACCAAGACCTGCAAAAGAATGACCAGGCACTTAGGGAAGACCTAGACTTCTTGCCGGAAATAAGGCTCATGGCGGGCACCGAGAGCGCCCGCTACAAAAGACAGGATCAAGAAGGCTTACAATAAAAAGTCATGGAGAGGCCATTAGAAGTTGGCGACCTAGTCCTTCGCAGAACAGCGGCCACTGGCAAGGCGCACATTGAGGGAAAGCTGACTGCTAACTGGGAAGGTCCCTACATCATAGCCAAGAAAATTGCTCTCGGTTCTTTCATTTTAAAGAGCATGGATGGCAAGGAGCTTAAAAATTGTTGGAATGCTAGCGTCCTAAAGAAATACTATGTTTGAGTTATTTAATGTAATAGGCCGAGAACCACCCTTAATTACTTAAATAATACAAGCTTCTGTCAGCAGTTCATCAATTGTCTTATTATTTTCATGCATAAATAATAAAAGCCATATGACAGGCTCAAAGTGCGTTAACGGTCATATGACAGACCTAGCACAAATAAAAGCCATATGACAGGCTCAAAGTGCGTTAACGGTCATATGACAGACCTAGCACAAATAAAAGCCATATGACAGGCTCAAAGTGCGTTAACGGTCATATGACAGACCTAGCACAAATCAAGCCATATGACATGCCCAAAGTGCTTTAACGGTCATATGACAAACCTAGCACAAATCAAGCCATATGACAGGCTCAAAGTGCGTTAACGGTCATACGACAGACCCAGCACAAATCAAGCCATATGACAGGCCCAAAGTGCGTTAACGGTCATATGACAGACCTAGCACAAATCAAGCCATATGACAGGCTCAAAGTGCGCTAACGGTCATATGACAGACCTAGCACAAACTAAGCCATATGGCAGGCTCAAAGTGCGTTAACAGTCATATGACAGACCTAGCACAAATCAAAAGCCATATGACAGGCTTAAAATGCGTTAACGGTCATATGACAGACCTAGTACATTACAAGAGCCATGACAGGCTCACGAACATTAGCGGTCATATAAAAGATCAGACGATAATTATCGTTGACAAATAAAAAGATTGGCGGACATACAACAATCAGATGATAATGAAAGCGACAGAAACGCAAGATATAAAGTACTTTCCCATAAAATAAAAGCTACTGGCTTGGCGGCCAACTACAGGCAAAACGATGGCAGCCAAATAAAAGGCTTTTAGTTGGAATTGTACTTATAAAATTAAGAAATGTTAGTGTTTACAAATGCCAACATGGGCCGAATAAAGAGTCAAAAATATTCAAAATATTACAAGCAATAAACTATTGGAGGAGCAAGAAGAGCTAAGAGAAGGCCGCCAAAACTTCAAGAAGGGGGGACATCCTGATTTGTTTGTTCCGCCACATCCCGAGGATCCGCATCCGCTATGGCATCCTCGTCGGCAAATTTTGGATCCCCCTCGAATGGCGACAGTCTGTGGCCGCCGCCGTGAGCCTCCTCGATCACATTCCGTCAAATCCTGGGAACGGTCTTGCAAACACATCTCATGGCAGCCGCCCATCCACCGTCATACCTCTTATGGAGGGCCGCAAAGATATTCATCAGACTGTTTAAACTCAACAACAGCCTTGGCGGTCCCCCCAACCCGGCTTCGGCGCGCGGCCCAGGACAAAGCAATGTCCTTCTCAGTTTGAGCCGTGTCCAGAGCCTTGGTTAACGTTAGGACGTTAGCTTCAGTCTCCTCTAGAAGAGATGCTCGCGTCCTCAACGTTACTAGCTCATCTTCCTGGGCTGCCAACTTCCCCTCTGCATCCTTCAGCAGGTCCTGGCAAGTTTCTAACGACTGCTTATAGCTGTCCGCCAGCTTCTGGTACTCAACATACTGCTCTATTAGTTCAATAGCAGCATTGTTGGCCTGCAAAGAGGAAAGGAAAACGTCAGAAGGAATAATAATAAAAAAAAACAAGTAAACAAGTACAAAAACGTACCACAAGTTGGTCATGAGCCAGCCTTGCAGCAGGAGTTACCAAGGACCCTGCCGGCCTCTCTAATGGCAACTGCATGCCTTTCAGAATACGGTAGGCAAGAATGCCACCGTTCTCGGTAATATCGGCATACAGCGACTCATCTTCCCTGACGTCCCAGTCACGCTGATAAACCTTGCCGGGGACGACGGGTCGGCGAGCAAAGGAGGCCACCACAGCATCACTTAACGGTACCTCTTTCTTCTCGATCCACTCATGGTACCGGGAGAAGATGCTAGGAGATAAGTTGGACGAGAAGAGGGCATGGTAATCAGCTCCCGAATCTTCTCACGGATGGAAGAGTAAGAGCCTGACAGCCAAGAGGCGCCGCTAATATGTTCTGGACCAGTAGCCGCGACAGCTTGCTCCTGAACCTCTGGAGGAGCATCCGCATTCAGATCTTCCACCTGAACAGTCTCACGGGCAGGAGCAGAGGAAGCAGGGTCCGCCAAGGCCTGCCTTTTGTTGGCAGATGTGTCCGCCGCAATTTGCTCGCGGGGCCGCCTCCTGTTCCCACCACCCCTGGCAACAGGCCGGGAGGTAGAAGACCTAAGAGGAACGGTAGGGGACGGCTGGCCGCTAGTACCAAAGAATACAGCAAAGGTGACGCCCGAACAGGGCGCGAGCAACAGTTACACCGCCGCGGCCGCGACGGATGTTTTGAGGGCCATTGCGGTTCCCTCCCCGACGACCGTTAGTGATGTTGTGCATGGTCTCGTACTCGTGGGAAGGAGCAGGCTGCAAATTCGTTAACGGTTGCAGGTTCTCGTCCACACAAAGTGTGTCGAGATCAAGACAGTCGAAACCTGTGAACGGCAAGAAGCAAGTTAAAAAAAAAAATATATATCATCAGTTGGACCAGTCCGGTAACAAACTTACCATTTTCATGGTTATGACATAGCAGCATAGCCGACAAGGGCTGGTTCCCAAGAATATACTTTGTGTGAGGAAGCCAGTACTTAGGTTCCTTAACCTTGGATTTCTTCCCATCATCATAGGTGATGAGATAATCTTCAGTGTCAAAACATGAAAAGGCAGTCAACTCATCCCCAGTCAACAGAACTTGAGGTAGGTGTTCCATATGAGGACGCGGCTCAGTGAAGTGGCGGCGTATAGGAAAATCCTCAGGCACCTGTAACCAGAAAAAGGCATCCTGCCAACCCTTCAAACCGGTCACCTTGGGCTGAACGGTCATTTTCTTGTCGGCCGTTGTCAACGACCACCAATGATTAGAGGCTTTTTCAACATCAACCTCGGGACCTTCTGTCCTTCATCGGTTGTCGTATTGAACAAATTTCTCCCATAAAGTCAAGTACGACTGATCGGTTCCTACAACAGCGTCATTTGAAATTGTCAACCAACTTTTACATAAATCTTTTGTTCGTGGCTCCGGCCACTTGAATTTTGTTCCTCCAAACCCTCTTCCTTTGTTTCTCCCTCTACCTCTACCATTATTGCCTCTTCCTCTGCCACCAGTGTTCTTCTGAACCTCTACAACCTCTTCTTCTTCATCAACATCGATAGTCGCTCCTGAAATTGGAGAGTCTCGTTGCATGGTAGAAGCTCCAATACTCTATTTTCTTGAACTTTCATGAACCACATATGGTTCATGAGGGAAAGGAGGACGAGAGTAGTACATAGGCGTAGTCGGACGATTACTCGGCCTAGGCTGGTGATAATAGGCTGGATGGTAATGCATTTGAACGTCGGGGGGAATCACTTGATTTTGATCATAGTAAGATTGGAAAGTTGGGCGAATCGGTACATTTTTGGTATTTGGATTATTTTGGGTTGGAATTTGAGATGTATGATTTTCTAAGTTTTGGAAATTTTCTAAATAAGGATAATATTGACTATATAGATCTTGAAAATCAACCATTTGTATTTTTTTTGAAGGAAACAATATATGAGAGAAAGAGATTATAGAAATTTTGTGGGTACATTTTTTGTACAACATTGTTACTCCTATTTATAGACTAATATTTGCCAAAAAAACCGTTGCAATTTACAGTGTAAAAGTTACCGTTATTTAAACATGGAAATCAAAGAAAAGACCATTGAATTTACTGAGGAAAGTGAGATGGAAATATTGTGGGAAACAAAAAGCTACAAGAGGAGCCCACATAAAGTGAAACAAAGCAACAAGCTTTGTGGAGCAACTTACTTTATCCCATCTACAACATCAATTCTCCTCCATTGACCGAGCTACTTGCTCCAAGATATGAGAAATTGCAACCGGGTCCTTCCTCACCACCGCTGCAGTTGCTCTTAAGAACATTATTCTATGACTAGTGTAGACACATAATCGTGTCTCCCCATTTAAGGGTCCAATGATAAAACATACCGCGGTATTAGTTGGCGCGTAGAAAAGCAATCCGAATAACAAGGCCATGTTGTGTTTTGAAATAATATTCTAAAGCCCAATTAATTATCTATGATGATTAATTGTAAATTAAACCCGTAAAACTTTTTAAGTCCATTTTAAGAGCCCAATTAAATATTTATTATTTTAATAAATGTTTTCATAAATGCTTTTATTATCTTTGAGCATAAATCAGATTTTTGCATCCCGTGAAATTCAATCCCCGGATTTTTAGGGATAAAATAGCATCTTCAAAGCACGCGTAGAATCAAAAGCCGAATATGCTGGAATATGCGCCGGACGCGGCGGCTGCGCTCAGCGCGCCACGTGCGTCCAACTTATTGGCCAGATCGCGTCAGGCGCGCCAATGAGCGCATGACACGTGGACTTGTGACTCACACAGAGTCCTGCATCTGACGCAAGTCCTGTGTGAGACGCAAGTTACTTTTCTATCTTTTCAAAAACGCGTTTACACATGGTCGAATATGATTGGGCAGACCACGTCAGGCGCGCTAATCTGCGCCTGACGCGTGGCATTGCGCCTGCCACGTAGGAATGCGCCTGGCGTAGTAAGGTGCGTGCAGCGCAGTTTTCTTCTGCCTATAAATACGGGCTGATCTCCCGAATCAGACACGGCTTTTTCATTATTATTTTATGAGCACAAAATACTTACGAATCCTATTACGAATCTCCAAATACTTAAACACTTTCAAATCAATTCCCAGTTCCTGATCATATTGCGTTCCTGGTTCCACGATTGCTCCGCCTGAAGGTCGTTACGCTCTTCGATCTAAACCGCATAGGTATAATCCTGAGGATCCTTGAATAATCAATTATATTTATTGTATTGAAGTTACTAACAGTTTTTGTGATGATGTAGATCTTTAATTGATAATCGTGATTATTTGCAAATTCTAACCCTTTTATTATTATTCTTGAATATACTATTCCTGATTGTTTTATTTGTCCTATGCATGATTTTATCACCCACATGTTATTACTGCTAAACAAGACCTAAGGAACTGTTCTAACTAATTCAGATAAATTGGACAACCTGTTAGGAACCTTGTAATATGATTGCTTAATAACTTGTCACTAAAAATATAGTCTCTTTATGTGTTTCCTGAACCAACCTAGACTAAATATTTTTAGGGTGTTTAAAAAGTTATATGATTATTCTTTTGCATAAAATCTGTAATGAATCGATATTTAGTAAAGGCCAACAACGGGCAACATGGTTCCTGACTGTGTTGTACCCTCACCCCCGAACTCAATCTATGGTTCATTTTGACCATCTATGGAGTCAGGACGGGGAAATCTACATTGGATAAGTCTCTAAGATGTCCCTATAGTTCAATATCCAATTAGGTTTATAAGCTTTCCTCTAAAAATTTGTTGGTGACTTCAAAAACATATTTTTAATAAAACCTTAATAATGGGGTAGTCAAATAAATGCGCTCACACCGCGTGTAGGCATAAAGGAATAAAATTCCACGCCTACAATTTGGCGACTTCACTTGGGAGGATTTTAAAAAAAATATTTTTTTTAATGAGTGGGTGAAACTTGAAAAATACGATTCATTCTTCTCTTATGCCTTTGAATAATATATTGTTTTACATATGCATGGCTATTGTTCAGCCACCATAAGGACAAGCTACCTTGCCTCATTAGCACATGTTCTATGTGTGAGGTCACCTTCGGGGGGTTTACGCTTTGTCCTTCCAAAAAGCTTCCTGAACGATAGTGTTGGATCTTAGTTATAAGCAAACCTACCCAACCATGGCATTGTTAACTTGATCCTGACTTGAGAACTAGAGTGCGTCTTACACGTGGCCACTTTTTTTAAGTAAAGGTATGAAGCGTTGGATCAATCTCTTAGTCATGGACCCTTTCAGCCTTAACCTAAACCTGACCAATAGTTGAATGTAGAACTGGACTTTAGGTTGAGAACTTTTGCATCCATGTTACTTGACATTTACGTGTGATTGCAATTTTGACCTGCTCATATTTTATTAACATGTTGATATGCTTTGCGCCTAAAAATTATGCAAATCGCGTCTAAGACTAATCGCCGTTTTTGCCCGAACCTTCCTCAATTTACCAATACGCATGCCACAGAGCATTGCGCCATACACATTAAGTTGCGCCCGACACATTGACCGTGCGCCAGACGCACAACACTGCGCCACACGCACCTTTGCTACGTGGTGTGCTGTTCGTGCATCTCGCGTTTTCCGTCACTTTAGGCAATGTAGTGGCAAATTTCGTATAATGTTCTTGTCTGCATGTATTAGAGTCATTGACTGTTCAGAACGTCTTGCGTCTCACCTAAAAAAAATAGTCTTCGTCTTTCTTTAGAGTTCCACTGTCATTAGGTCTCATCTAGGTGAACAGTCATGTTTCAGATTTCTTTTTTATTTTCATTTTTTATTTTTTGGAGAAAGTCGCATATTCCTGCATGTCCTCCCTACAACTTACCCCATAATGATTTTAATTAAAAACAAATCTTCATCTTATTTGCAAAACTTATCTTTCATCATATCTTTTTCAAATCCTCTCACCCATCTTTTTCGAAAACTATTCTCCTATCTGTTTCAAAAATCTATCCATCACCCTATCCTATTTTTCCATGTATATTATTCATCCAGTTTCACTCCATTTAGAGTTCTTAACCCCGTCTAATTGTGTCCATCTTAGGAGTCTAAATCCATTAGAATTCTGTCCATCTTAGGAGTCTAAATCCATTAGAATTCTGTCCATCTTAGGAGTCTAAATCCATTAGAATTTTGTCCATCTTAGGAGTCTAAATCCATTAGAATTATGTCCATCTTAGGAGTCTAAATCCATTAGAACCCCATCCATTTTAGGAGTCTAGGTCCACTAGAGTTCCATTCACTTTAGGAGTTTAGGTCCACTAGAGTTTCATGCACATTAAGAGTCTAGCATCCTTGAAAGTCCGCCGTCATTAGGAGTCTATCAAGTCTAGGAATTTCATATCCATTAGAACTGCATCCATACTAGAATCCTTTTGCATTACATAGTCCATCGTTCATACACTTCATGCGTAATTAGAGTTCATAGGCATTATGAAGTCTCATTGCATTCATACTTTCCATTTCATCTCATGCATTCCGCATTTAGTAGTCCTGAACTACAAGCGATCTGATCCCCTCTTTTGGGATATGTAGGCAGCCTTTACAGGTTCAAACACATAGATCAAGTCATGCATACATACATTAGGTCTAGGTGCATCCAAAAGAGTCACGCATACATACATTAGGTCTAGGTGCATCCAAAAAAAATAAAATAAAAATCATCATGCATATAGGGTATTCAGACTCGTTCCTAGAAGCTCAACTTTTTTAAAACAAACATACATTCTTCCATTCCATTCCTTCCTCTCCACCATCACTCCATTTCTAATCTCCCGTTAGATGATCCATTACATGAAATATACAATATGTCAAACACACCTCAAGAACAAGTTGATGAGTTAAAGGGTACACTGATGAATCTTGTAGCACGTGTCGTCAGACTAGAGGCACACTACACTGTTATCCAAGAGAATCGTAGTGCAAAATTACAAGGCACCAGATAGTTTTGCTGCAATAACAACTGACCGACAAAGGATCAATGAACTGCATGACATCCCACAACATAGTCCACTGATAAACCCTGCCATCAAATCAATCCCTAAAAGCTCGCCTCGTTCCAGAGGAGGTGAAAGAATTTTTGATGTTTCACCTAACACCCAAGCATCTACTGAGATACATTCCAGACCTGCACCAACTCTTACCATGCCTATAAGAAAGCCTAAGGGGGAGTTCATATCCTTACACATGAGCTATGGTGCTATATTCGAGTATCTTCATTTTAGAAAATTGCTCTACCCTGTAGGACCCACTCCATATCCTAAGGAAGACAGAAAAGGGCCAAATTAGGACAAAAATTCCAATTCAAGTACCATAGAGGAAACGGACATAGAACTAACGATTGATGTAAGTGGAAGCACCTTATTCACAACATGATAGAAGAGGGAAGACTTCCAATTCTCTCGAACAAGGCCCCAAATAAGATAGAGGTCGCTGACATGGGTACAAGGGATTATTTAAAACCCCGACGGGCACAAACCGCACTAAAGATGACCTATACTCAAATCTTTCACCAACTCCGGGCTAAAGGTGCGATTTCCCCGATGGGACCCCTGGAAGACCAACCTAAAGCAGAAAGAAATCTGATGTGGGATGAAAGCTCATATTGCGAATATCATAGGGGGAAAGGTCACCCTACCGAAAGGTGTATAAGCCTTCAGGCAATTATCCAAGACATGATCGATGACAAAAGACTGCTATTGCTATCTGATCCAGACTACAAAGACGCAGCCCCAGTCCTAATAGCATATAAACACCTAGACTCGCTTAGGTCAAGTTGAAAAAAAAAATATACACATCTTCTCTTTTCATTTAGAAAGAGACTTCATGAAGATTGAAGCAACGAAACTATCTCGCCACGTGACGTAGGAGTCTAGACTTAGGCTTTCGTTTTCTGTTTCATCTAGTCTAATATATAGGATTTTCCCTCTTATTGCATGTACTCATAATTTTCAACTAATAAATGAGTATTTCTTTTCTAACCTTGCACTAATGAGCATCAATGGAAATCACGATTGTCGCCTTAAAAGAAATGAATTTCTAATTCTCATGACTATTCTAATAAAGGCAATGAGCAAATTGGCATAAAAGAGGCATTCCTCCCTTCACTACAACTATTCCTCCATTTCAACCTAAATGCATAACACCCCTCTCCCTTTAACCTACCTCTTGGGAAGTACATTCGACAACAATTCAATGTAAAGGGCAAGTAAAAAAAGAGAGCAACGAAAAAAAAAATGAAAGCGAAAAAATAAAAAGCAAAAAAAAAAATGATACAAAAAGTTCAAAATATCAAAAAAAAAAGAGAAGTATTGCAAATAAGGCCATCAATAGCTTTGTCAAAGGTATAACCTTCAAAACCTTTAACCTCCAACTCCGACGTTAACCAATAAGCCTTGACCTCCATATCCAAAAATCATTGCAAGCCAAATCTATATCTAATAAACCTTCTCATAACCATGCATATCGTATCCCAATAAGCCCTAAAAAGAAAAACCAAAGCCCGCTAGGTCGAAAACCCATAAGGGCGGCTTAGGCAAAAGTCAGGGCATCTTCTCATTCATTAGCCTGAAGTACGAATGGTCTGATTCTGCTAAAGATACGTAGGAAACCACACCCTGAGGTTCGATCGCTTTAAACCAAACTAAACCTACATCATTTGCCACCCTTGCCAAAGACCTCTTCCAAATCAATGCTTAATTCATTGTAAATGGCTCCAAAGCAAAATGTTCGGCCACCAATTAAAAAATGTTAAGAGCTATGACTGGCCTGATTCCATCATGGATACGTAGGCAACCTCTTTCGAGGCCCGGCCATTTTAATTCGAAACATATTTTTAAGGCTCACCTAAGCCCGTGAGAAAAGCTCGATCGCCCAAAAATCATGAATTTTCAATGCTCATCCCTACCTTTAGAACTAGACTGGGATTTGAACCTGCATCATTAGCCTACCTCATTGCATCAGTTGATTCATTATGACTCTGCCTTTTCTTATTGTAATCACTTCCTTCTTCTAAGCTACATTATCACTTCTAAGCCAGCCTTAGCATAACCTTCAACACTCAGCGCCATGATTCCGCTTCATCTTTGAGTGTTCCTTTCTTTGGCCTTTTTTGTCTTCTCACCTTAGGAACCCTATATGGAATCTTTGGCCGAAACTTCCCCTAAGCGTGACGAGACATCTTCAAAATCAAGCAATCAAGCTTAGTACTTCATCAACTCCATCTCACTGGGGGCTTCATCGTTGGTCTACCCAGAAAATCATAGGCTCTAAGTCCAGGCCTATTGATATAAGGACTTCATTACGAGTCCATACATGACATCTTGGGTTTTAAAACCCACACGGATACAACATCGCATCTATTTATGGGCTCGCTTAGGCCCTTGGCTTACAAAACTCGAAGCATATACAATTAAAAGCTCGTTCTATAACGTATTTCAAATCCAACATGGTCTATTAACTGAATAGCTTATCCTTGGGCTCCATGTGTACCTTGATAAAGACTTCATTACGAGTCGATACAAAATATTGTGGGCTCTAGACCCATATGAGATCCTAACTGTTTTATGGGCTCATTTAGGATCGTAACAACTACAACGCATTTCAAATCAAACATAACTTACATGGATCATCCTTGGGGGATTCCCATTTCTCCTCTTTCAAAAAAAGTTTCTAAACGAAAATATGAGCTTCTAATGGAACGATCAAAGCATCATATCATATCATCTGCATTAGTGTCATATTTCTGCATTAGTATCATATCTCTACATTTGCATTACATATCTGCAAGCATTGCATTCTTCGTCCTTAGCCATAGGATCCTAACATCAATCATCGAGTCGCACACACACACACACGTATGCACACACGATATCACCTTTAAATCTAGAGTGTTAGAGGTCACTCTTTATAGGCCAAGTCTTTTCTTATCCATACACTAGCACCCGCATCACGGGACACATGCATGTAGGCCTGACAATCAGGTCGGGTTGGGTCAGGTTCGTGTTCGGGTCACCTATAATCAGGTTGAGTATCCCTTGACCTGAACCTGATCTATTTATATAATCGGGTCAAGAACATGAACTCTAACCTGATCTGCAACTTATCGGGTCAACCCCAACCTTAACCTGTTTGATATCCTCTTTTCAGGTTGACCCGAATATAACCTGATTTAAAGCATGACATTATTGACCTACATTAAAATGACAGCAGCTCAAAAATTAACCTGTTAACAGTGTTCATACAACCAGAAAATCAAGCACAAACTGATTACAAACAAAGTTCCCTAAATTAAGAACCACCAAGTTTATACTTTAATTTACACCAAACACAAAGTGCACAAATTGATTACAAATCAAAGTTGAAACAAGTTTAATTGTTCTTCAAAACAACCAAAATCTGCAGTCTTCAACATGATTCCAAGGACTATTGCCGGTGACTCTCAAGTTCCTCCACTACCTCTTCCACTTTGAGCTTAATGATGGTTCTGCAAAACGAAGACAACATGATTTTCAAATAAATCAGTGAATGCATAATTCGTCAAGTAAAAATACACTAAATAGAAAATTAATAGAAGTATAACTTGAGAAAAAATTAATAGAAGTATAACTTGAGAAAATTAATAGAAGCATAACTTGAGAAAATTTATAGAAGCATAACATGAAGAAATAAAATAGAAGCATGCATAGAAACTAGAAATTATAAAAAATAAATACAGAAAAATAAAAGCATGACTAAAAAAATAGAAAACTCATTATAGAAAATTGAGAAGCAAATACGAAAAGGAGAAGGAAGCATTGAGGAAACTTCCATCTTACAGAAGCACAGAGAACGAAGCATTGAGAAGTAATACGAAAAGGAGAAGCAAATAAATAAGAAAATACAAAATTTAGAGTGAAGAACAGCAAAGAAGCGAAGTAAAAAAGAGCAAAGAAAAATATGAAATACCCGATTTTAGGAAAGAGAATCTCAGCAAGCTTGAACTTGTTGAGGAAACTTCAGCCATCAGCAGCGAGTAAGAGAGAGATTGAGAGTGAGAAGCAGAAGAAGAGGTGAGTGAGAGTGAGAAGAAGAGGTGACTGCGTTAGAAACTTAGAATTTTAGGGTTAGGTAAGCTTCTTCAATATGTCCGTTAGAATTATTGGGCTGGAAATCTTTTGGGCTGGACAAAAGTAGAATTTTTTGGATTTTTATAAACTGTAATTATTTTGGTCAATTGGGTTATGCGGGTTGACCCAACATGATTTTGACCCATTTCAAAATCAGGTCAGACGGGTCATTTTCAGGTTAGAAATTTTGACCTGAACCTGACCCATTTATCTTTCAGGTCGGGTTCAGGTCGACCCATTTAACAAATCGGGTTAAAAAACTCAACCCAAACACGCTATTTTCAGGTCGGGTTCGGGTTGGGTTATCAGGTTGGGTCAGTTTTTGCCAGGCCTACATGCATGCACCCTAGTTATTTGTCTGTATATCTGTGTGTTATTTGTATTCACAGGTACCCAACATTAAACGACTCTATACGAGTTATATTCCGCCAAGGTCTACGGACCACTACAAATTAACAACAGAAGACAAGCGCTATATACATGGTGCATCCAGCGCACCGACAACGATGTGCCACACGCAACAAACTGCGTTCAGCGCAGCATACCACGCCAAGCGCAGGCCTGTGCGTCTGGCGCACAACCCTGTACAGCGCACTTGGGGGCTTCTTAGCCAAGTGGGGCCCACATGCTCAACTCCTTATGAATTCAAATGTTAATTATGACATCGCACTCAGTAAACTGCGTCCAGCGCAGCATCCCACGCCAAGCGCATACCTATGCATCTGGCGGACAGTCCTGTACAGCACGCTTGGGGGCTTCATTGCCAGGTGTGGTCCACACGCTCGATTCTAAATGATTTCAAATGTTCGTTACACTTCGATATCGCGTGCGACAAACCAACGAACTTTCAAAAGTTCACAAAAAAATACAATTTTGCCATTCTTCTAAACTTTCAACATACATTGCTCGAGAAACAACAAATACTCAGGAGCACTAACGACGGAAAACAAACCATTGGGTCTGTGGACCATTTTGCACTGACGACGGAGAACAAACCGATAGGTCTGCGGACCATTTCAAATCACCAGCGGAAAACAAACCGCTAGGTCTGCGGACCAGGATCAACACCCCGGAGCGGGAACATAATAACTCTACCCCGACGTGAGCCGGAACAAAATAGCTCTACCCATTATCAACACCCCGGAGCGGGAACATAATAGCTCCACCCCGACGTGAGCCGGAACATAATAACTCGATACATTATCAACACCCCGGAGCGGGAACATAATAGCTCTACTGTAACAGCCCACACTTCCGAGTTGCTAGCTAATCACACTTAAGATTCACTAATCACAATTAATCATTAAGTAAATCTCTTATTACATTTCCATGTGGCAAAACTTGACTCATATCTCCATCCTAGACTTGTGGTTCAAGGCCCACAATGCAAAAACTCAATATATATATATATATATATATATATATATATATATATATATATATATATATATATATATATATATATATATATATATATATATATATATATATATATATATATATATATATATATATATATATATATATATATAAACTGAATGGATCTATACAATAATATGCCATAAGAATTTTTTTGAGCTAACTATATAATCTCCACCATTGCTTATCCGAATATCAGTTCACATAACGCCTATGATCCATTATCATTCTGCCGCTTTTATAATACATGCAAAGTCACTAATAATAAACACTGCCCCCACCAGGACAGGTTCCAAGAACAAACACTAGGGGAAAAAAAGGAATTGCTGCGCTGGAAGGGCTGCGTTTTTTGGAAAACGCAGCCCTTCGAGTATGAAGGGCTGCGGTTTTCAAGGAAATCGCGGCCCTTTTAGTGAAGGGTCTGCGGTTAACCGTAAATCGCAGCCCTTCGTACTCTATGAAGGGTCATGCGGTTTTCGGAGCTAACCGCAACCCCTATTAGTGAAGGGATGTGGTTAGCCTAAAAACCACGGCCCTTCATACACGAAGGGTTGCGTTTTCTGGGCTAACCGCAACCCTTCTCATCCCATCCCATCCCACATTTCAGTTTTGCGCGCATACACACAGTAGACATCTATCCCAAATTTCCCTCCATTACTTTGAAAAATTTAACGAGCGAAAAACCCCTCCCTCCCTCTCACTCACTCACACATTAACCCTAACGCCCTATCACCGGAGCCATCTCCTGAGCACCGACCCATCGCCGGAGCACCCACATTGACGCACCATCGCCGGAACCATCGCCTGAACAACAACCCATCGCCGGACCACCAACATTGCTTCATTCTCTGCTCCATTCACCACCAACTCAGTGCGCACCACCACCACGCAGCTGCACCGCCTTGCGCACCACCCACCACGCGCAGCAGCGACCTCCACCACCACCACTACCCTTCTCTTTCTTCTCTTCACTTCTCTTCTCTTCTCTTCTCCACCATTTGAGTGGGTTTAGGGTGTGGAGCTCCTCCACCACTACGCAGCGCCACCACCCACAAGCGGCAACAACGACTACCACCACCACTACCCTACTCTTTCTTCATTGCTCTTGGGTTTAGTCTATTTTTTGCTTACTTAAGTATGAATTAATTTTGTTTTTATGTTAGTTTTGTTTTCTTAATTGAATTAAATGATTAATGTGCAATGTGGATTTTGTTAATTGTAGGAAGAAGAGGCTTAGGAAGGCAAATAAAGTTCCAACTATCTCTTCTCTCTTCATTGCTTATCATTGGTGTTAAGAGGTAACTAGTTTAATTTCGTTGTCTTTTTTGTTTGATTTGTTGATGAGACAAAGTTGTCATGTGATTCAATTTGATTAAGTTATGATAATTTATTGATATATATATGTATTTCTTATAATGTATGTATATTTCTTGATATGAGATTGTATGAAAACGCAATGTAATTTAGCTATGAAATCTACAAGTTGTTTGAATCGTCATCATATGCCTAGATACCCGTTCAAGACTTACTCATTAGGAGTAAGTCTTGAATAGTCCCCGGTTTGGGACTGTTCTTGGACGTTTGATCTCACTTAGGTGGTGAATGTGTGTCTTCTTTTCAATTCTGAGAAAATTCTTGGCTTATCGTTTCTCTACATTGTTCTCTGGGTACATATGTAGATAAGCAATTATCTACATTGTGTACTTGGAGAACTGTAGGGAAATGCTGCAGGATTTTCCTTAAAATTGAAAAGTTGGCATATATTCACTAGTGAGATTAGACGTCCAAGGATGGGTTAGGTTGGAGTGATAAGGACCTTCGGCTGCATGCATACATTTGAACATGTCACTATCTTAGCTTGCTTTATACGTGTGTGATTTGAATATGTGAGTGTATGTACTTAAATAATGATTGATGCATTATAATTATTGGTTGTGTTTAATTATAAGAGGTCTTCTTGAATGAGATGGATCGTACTTGGATGTATGGTAGTCGTGAATCGATTGAGTTTGTGAATGGGGTCTCAGAATTCTGTACATCTAATCTTATAATAATGTATTGATGTAGTGTGATGAAGCATATTAGTGCAACAGGACTTCGAGCACCAAAAACTCCTACTTGGATATCAGTCGAGGTAACATGACTAATTTGATTGTCCTTATAAGGAAACACTTTTCGCCACATACTACACATCTAACATGAATGTCATTGGATGCATGCTTTGGTGAACATTTAGTGTCCGCAACAAGAAGATGGACTTGCATGTGGCTATTACGTGCTGAGGTACATGTTCAATATCGTCAACCATTGCACTAACATCGATGATCTTCAAAAGGTATGTAACTTATTATTATATGTTAGTTTAGATTAGATCGATTGGTAATATGTATTATTTGGTTTAGAAACCAAAGTAGCACATGCATATTTTTGGGAACGAAAAGGTCATTTTAGGCCTATTTTTGCCTTTTCGCTTCCAATTCTTATATTTTGAGTAACTTCACTCCAAAATATTTTTCAACATGATAATATGAGGTATAATATAACTAGTGTGGACATTTTTAGGCTTGCATTTGCTGTTTGTTGAATTTTGGGAACAAAAAGGTCATTTTAGGCTTATTTTTACCTTTTCGTGTCCAAATCGTACTTATCGAGTCATTTAACCCCAAATTCATTTTGAACATGATAATATGAGGTATAATGTAACTGTTGTGTAGATTTTTAGGCTTGCAATTGTTGTTGGTTGAATTTTGGGAACGAAAAGGTCATTTTAGGCCTATTTTTGCCTTTTCGCGTCCAATTCGTACTTATCGAGTCATTTAACCCCAAATTCATTTTGAACATGATAATATCAGGTATAATGTAACTATAGTGTAGATGTTTTGGCTTGCAATTGTTGTTGGTTGAATTTTGGGAACGAAAAGGTCATTTTAGGCCTATTTTTGCCTTTTCGCGTCCAATTCGTACTTATCGAGTCATTTAACCCCAAATTCATTTTGAACATGATAATATGAGGTATAATGTAACTATTGTGTAGATTTTTAGGCTTTCAATTGTTGTTGGTTGAATTTTGGGAACGAAAAGGTCATTTAGGCCTATCTTTGCCTTTTCGCGTCCAATTCGTACTTATCGAGTCATTTAATCCCAAATTCATTTTGAACATGATAATAAGAGGTATAATGTAAAAATTGTGTAGATTTTTAGGCTTGCAATTGTTGTTGGTTGAATTTTGGGAACGAAAAGGTTATTTTAGGCCTATTTTTGCCTTTTCGCGTCCAATTCGTACTTATCGAGTCATTTAACCCCAAATTCTTTTTGAACATGATAATATGAGGTATAATGTAACTATTGTGTAGATTATTAGTCTTGCATTTGTTGTTGGTTTAATTTCGGGAACGTAAATGTGATTTTAGGCCTGTTTTTGCCTTTTCGCATCCAATTCCTGTTTCTCGAGTCATTTTACTCCATTTTCTTTTTGAACATGATAATATGAGGTATAATATAACTAGTGTGTAGAGTTTTAGGCTTGGATTTGTTTTTGATTGAATTTTGGGAAGGTATATGCCATTTTTAGAACTACTAACTACGGTAAATGATTGAATTCTTATATTATGTGTTTATTCCTTGGTTGTTTTGCATGGTTTATATGAATAACACACCAAGTTTGAGGGCCTTCACCATAGACGAATTACATGAAGTTCGGGATAAGTTGGCGTCCTACCTTTGTGATGATTGCTTGTGATACATTTTGGTGGAATTCGTGATATAATTAGCTAGATCTACTAGTTGGTATCAATTCTATGTACACTTTTTACATTATTAAATATATATATTTAAAGTTAATTATTACGTTGAAAAACTTGTCATATATTGTAATTCGATCGGGTTTTTTTTTTCGAAGGGAGGTGTTGGGTGAGGGGTGGGGGGCCGCCACGGTGGGGTGGGGGAGGGTGGGGAGGGGGCAGGGCCGGGGGAGTGCAGGGGTAGGTAGGGGGGTGGGGGGCGGGGCTAGGGTGGGGGTGGGGCCGGGGGTGGGGGCAAAGCAGCGGGGGCGCGGGGGGTGGGGTCTTGGGCTAGCAGATTTTATTTTTTATAAAAAAAAATACCGAATACGAAGGGCTGAGGTTTTAGGCCTAAACCGCAGTCCTTCACTTATACAAGAGCTGCGTTTTTGGCCTAGAACCGCAGCCCTTCGTTGTGAAGGGCTGCGGTTTTTTTCTATTGAAGGGATGCTACGGAAAGGGCTGCTGGCCAAAAACGCAGCCCTTAGGGCTGTTTTGACCGCATCCCTTCCTTATTTTTCCACTAGTGTAAATCAGCGAACTGAGTACACACTGTCCAACCATAAAATCATTTTGGTGGCTTAAAATGTATTTACAGATTTAAGTTTATCTTACGAGACTTTCGAAATCAAGATACAGAAAAGTCATAAAAAAAAACATCATATAACAAATACATCAATACAATTAATAATGTTACTTCTTGTTTCAAAATAATAATACGAATATCTCGTAACATAAGTAGTATATACCTCAATTAGCGAAACCATGAGAATTCAATAGAACTAATCCGATCTTCTAAAATCAATACCAACTTTAACATACTTTAAGTCACAAGAATATATCCCACTTTTGTGTGTCAGGTATAAAAACTTTCAATCCAATCTGTATACCGTAGCTAACTCCTTTCATAAATTCCTAACGAGTTTCTTGGTAAATCACTCCCATATTCGGCAGAAAAATTCCATAATTTGGGTGAGTAAAACATCACCTCAGAAATAGAGTTTGAAATATTTTCCACGAAACCATTTACATATTCAAATACATATTATATTTTCTTTCATAAATCATATTAGACTGGGGAAGAGAACACGATTAGAGTTGCCTTCCAGGTAAATTTTCTAAACTTTTACAAGGGACGTCTCCTTCTTCCATGTACTGCTTGCAAGACTTTTCAGGACATGTCCCCAGAATATATACAGAATACAAAATATACAGAATATAGATTGTTGTTCATCACCGCTCTGGCGGCTTCTTCCCCTTACAAACTCAAATTCATAATCCTCGAGTCAGATATATCATTTAAACAGAATACATAATCGCATTTGGGTACAATTCAATCCTTTACATAAACTCATTTGCTAAAAGCATTCAAATACGGAATTTTTAATGGAAATATAGTCCAAGCTTATTATTATTGAAACTCTCTAAACGTAGCTTACTACTCAGAAAGTCAAAACAGAATTTAATCTTACATAACTTTATATCGTCGTTACCAAAGTTCTCTTTTTCACAAAAACAGAACTAGAGAGCTTACTCTATAACTTATCAACTTACACTCCATCTAATATCCCAAAGAATTTATGGCCAACTCCAGTAATTTTCATAAATTCATCATATAGCTAAATCTTCCACAAGTCATAAGTTGTATTATATATAACATCTCCAAACAATAGTTCACTTTTTAAATCTCTAACCATGAACTTTTCATCACCCAAGTAATCCAAGCACGCCAAACTCATAATAAGATATGACTCGGAAATCTTGTATTATAGTCAGATCTTTAACTCATATCTTCAAAAAGTCAAGTCCATATACCTCAAAGTTGATGGCCAATACATTAAAAATCTTTGTATCCTGTACATATTTCGGAATTTATATAACTTGAATTTCGAAACACTTGACCATTTCAATACACCTGGATTCTTAATACCATTCCATAACTAAAATTTTGGTACATTTATACATCTTGGAACTATATACAGACGAATTTCAACGGAAACATAATTAGTTTCTATAAGCTCATCAATTCCTTTGAAGTAGAGCTCTTCACTTCTTGCAAAACATATACTAAATCACTCAATTCTAAATATATCATACTCAGAATTACACTAATAAATATATTATGTACCCTTATTTCAATACTTTTGACTGAATGGCTATAACACTTCCATATATCTAAACATGTGCCCATAAACACTTTATACTATCGGCTTCCAGAGGCAAAATGGACTTAGTACGTTATGGATCGATATCCTTAAGTAACCATATTTTGCTTGTAATTTAAATTTACTAATGATACTAAAACATAAGATCGCTATTCGTAAAATTTTCACAAACGTATCCAGAGACTATTAGCAAAGAGAAATATAAATACCACATCACAAGTTCGTATTTTTAATCAAACTTTGAAATACTCAAAACACTTAAATAATTTCACCTTCATTATACCATAACACAATAAACTCAATTGACATAAAACTCTTGTAGTTAAGTATATGATTCACAAAATCATATGAAACACCAAAATTTTAGTTCAAAGGTGGAGGGACAATGTGTACCTTTTTCCAATAATACTGACATTTCACCATAACCTTGTTCGACCTCCGATAAAGCTTGTATTCCATAGTCTGATCCTTGAGATTCATCTCACAACAATAATAACAAGGTATTAATACCCATTTCCACAAACATTCAAATGATGACCTTACATTGATAGGACTTTGTTTACATAAATTCTTCCATTCGTCCAATTCAATCTTTTAAATCAAAACTAAACCTTTGCATAGCTGACTTCTTTTCTACTCGTTACTTGCATCAAAACCTAACAGATGATTATAACCCGCTAACAATATTAATAGATCATAATATACCTCAACTTAAGCCCATCAAAGGATCACTCCAACCAAATTTCTTTTGAATCAGACCATTCATTTTAAGAATTCAGATTTCCAACAATCTGACATAATAATACATTCTCAATTCCAAGATTAAAGCTATACTAACGAAAGTCATGAAAACATTAACCCACATACTTGAGATTCACATTCATGAAAGAGGAGAAATTGTGCAAAAACGATACCTTTGATAAACAAATTCCCAGAAATTGAATTGGGCTTCCCTTATCAAGAAACAAAAACAGGGGAACAAGGAGAACTTGAGGAGCTGCCCATCAAACGCATCCTCGAGACAGAGATAAAGGTGAATTGATGACAAAAACAACAACATGCAACAACCACAACACCACCAGCAGCGCTGGTGGTCTGGAATCGCCAGCGAACACACAACAAGGACCACGAGCAGAGGAGAAAAAAATAATAGAGGAGAAGAGGTACACCGCATCACGACGGCAATGCAACCAGCACCAACATCGAAAATAAATAGAGGGACAAAAACGAGGGTCAACGGCGAAGCTCTGACGAGCTACCGCAAATAGAGAATTCGGTGCTTGGAGGCAAAAGCAAACGGAAGAGGGAAGAAAGAGAGAGAAATAAATGGGTTTGGGGTTTCAAGTTGCTCTCCATCATTTTCATGCTTCACAATTTGTGATGATCATATATTTTTTTTTTTGCTTTGAAAGACATAAGGGCATTTTCTTAATTTCATAACATTTATCAAAAATCTTGCTTTGTCCAAAATATAGTTAAACTTAGAAGTGTAAACTTAAATTTTAAATTTTTAACTAAGATAATAATTACAATTACCTTATAATGAAAGGTGGTTAAAATTAGGCTATTACATACTACCACCCTTCAAAGAAGTTTCGTCCTCGAAACTTGAAAACAGAAAACTTTGGCTCATTTTAAAACGAGTATGGCGCGTTAAACATATTTACAAAAATCAAACTAAGCCGAACTCTAATATCTCAAAAGGAAAATTTGACTCCAATCCAATTACGAATATCTCCAGAATCTAAATCAATATAATTCGATCTTCTCCAACAAAAACCCATACTCCAAGCTAAAACCCTAATAGAACTTTCACATTTTCAATCTTAAATTCAAAACTCAAGCTTCAACATCTGAATCTCTATTCCTCAATTTTTAACCAACTACTAACCCAAATCAATTTCAAACAATCTCAAATATCTTTCTTGAACTCATATGCCATGATATGAAGATCACAACAACTCTAAAATAACCTCGCTCTGACACCACCTATAACAGCCCGCACTTCCGAGCTGCTAGCTAATCACACTTAAGATTCACTAATCTCAATTAATCATTAAGTAAATCTCTTATTACATTTCCATGCGGTAAAAATTGACTCATATCTCTATCCTAGACCTGTGGTTCAAGGCCCACAATGCAAAAACTCAATATATATATATATATATATATATATATATATATATATATATATATATATATACACTGAATGGATCTATACAATAATATGCCATAAGAATTTTTTTGAGCTAACTATATAATCTCCACCATTGCTTATCAGAATATCATTTCACATAACGCCAGTGATCCATTATCCATTCTGCCGCTTTTATAATACCTGCAAAGTCACTAACAATAAACACTGCCCCCACCAGGACAGGTTCCAAGAACAAAATCAGCGAAACTGAGTACACACTGTCCAACCATAAAATCATTTTGGTGGCTTAAAACGTATTTACAGATTTATGTTTATCTTACGAGACTTTCGAAATCAAGATACAGAAGAGTCATAACAAAAAGAATCATATAACAAATACTTCAATACAATTAATAATGTTACTTCTTGTTTCAAAATAATAATACGAATATCTCGTAACATAAGTAGTATATACCTCAATTAGCGGAACCATGAGAATTCAATAGAACTAATCCGATCTTCTAAAATCAACACCAACTCTAACATACTTTAAGTCACAATAATATATCCCACTTCTGTGTGTCAGGTGTAAAAACTTTCAATCCAATCTGTATACCGTAGCTAACTCCTTTCATAAATTCCTAACGAATTTCTTGGTAAATCACTCCCATATTCGGCAGATAAATTCCATAATTTGGGTGAGTAAAACATCACCTCGGAAATAGAGTTTGAAACAATTTTCCACGAAACCATTTACATATTCAAATACATATTATATTTTCTTTCAGAAATCATATTAGACTGGGGAAGAGAACACGATTAGAGTTGCCTTCCAGGCAAATTTTCTAAACTTTTACAAGGGACGTCTCCCTCTTCCATGTACTGCTTGCCAGACTTTTCAGGACATGTCCCCAGAATATATACAGAATACAAAATATACAGAATATAGATTGCTGTTCATCACCGCTCCGGCGGCTTCTTCCCCTTACAAACTCAAATTCATAATCCTCGAGTCAGATATATCATTTAAACAGAATACATAATCGCATTTGGGTACACTTCAATCCTTTACATAAATTCATTTGCTAAAAGCATTCAAATACGGAATTTTTAAAGGAAATATAGTCCAAGCTTATTATAATTGAAGCTCTAAACGTAGCTTACTACTCAGAAAGTCAAAACAGAATTTAATCTTACATAACTTTATATCGTCGTTACCAAAGTTCTCTTTTTCACAAAAACATAACTAGAGAGCTTACTCTATAACTTATCAACTTACACTCCATCTAATATCCCAAAGAATTTATGGCCAACTCCAGTAATTTTCATAAATTCATCATATAGCTAAATCTTCCACAAGTCATAAGTTGTATTATATATAACATCTCCAAATAATAGTTCACTTTTTAAATCTCTAACCATTAACTTTTCATCACCCAAGTAATCCAAGCACGCCAAACTCCTAATAAGATCTTTCACTCATATCTTTAAAAAGTCAAGTCCATATACCTCAAAGTTGATGGCCAATACATTAAAAATCATTGTATCCTGTACATATTTCGGAATTTATATAACTTGAATCTCGAAACACTTGACCATTTCAATACACCTGGATTCTTAATACCATTCCATAACTTAAACTTTTGGTACATTTATACATCTTGGAACTATATACAGACGAATTTCAACGGAAACATAATTAGTTTCTATAATCTCATCAATTCCTTTGAAGTGGAGGTCTTCACTTCTTGCAAAACATATACTAAATCACTCAATTCAGAACATCATACTCAGAATTACACTAATAAATGTATTATGAACCCTTATTTCAATACTTTTGATTTAATGGCTATAACACTTCCATATATCTAAACATGTGCCCATAAACACTTTATACTATCGGCTTCCAGATGCAAAATGGACTTAGTACGTTATGGATCGATATCCTTAAGTAACCATAATTTGCTTGTAATTTTTATTTACTAATGATACTAAAACATAAGATCGTTATTCGTAAAATTTTCACAAACGTATCCAGAGACTATTAGCAAAGAGAAATATAAATGCCACATCACAAGTTCGTATTTTTAATCCAACTTTGAAATACTCAAAACACTTAAATAATTTCACCTTCATTATACCATAACACAATAAACTCAATTGACATAAAACTCTTGTAGTTAAGTATATGATTCATAAAATCATATGAAACACCAAAATTTTAGTTCAAAGGTGGAGGGACAATGTGTACCTTTTTCCAATAATACTGACATTTCACCATAATCTTGTTCGACCTCCGATAAAGCTTGTATTCCATAGTCTAATCCTTGAGATTCATCTCACAACAATAATAACATGGTATTAATACCCATTTCCACAAACATTCAAATGATGACCTTACATTGATAGGACTTTGTTTACATAAATTCTTCCATTCGTCCAATTCAATCTTTTAAATCAAAACTAAACCTTTGCATAGCTGACTTCTTTTCTACTCGTTACTTGCATCAAAACCTAACAGATGATTATAACCCACTAACAATATTAATAGATCATAATATACCTCAACTTAAGCCCATCAAAGGATCACTCCAACCAAATTTCTTTTGAATCAGACCATTCATTATAAGAATTCAGATTTCCAACAATCTGACATAATAATACATTCTCAATTCCAAGATTAAAGCTATACTAGCAAAAGTCATGAAAACATTAACCCACATACTTGAGATTCACATTCATGAAAGAGGAGAAATTGTGCAAAAACGATACCTTTGATAAATAAATTCCCAGAAATTGAATTGGCTTTCCCTTATCAAGAAACAAAAACAGGGGAACAAGGAGAACTTGAGGAGCTGCCCATCAAACGCATCCTCGAGACAGAGATAAAGGTGAATTGATGACAACAACAACAACATGCAACAACCACAACACCACCAGCAGCGCTGGTGCTCGAGAATCGCCGGCGAACACACAACAAGGACCACGAGCAGAGGAGAAAAGAATAATAGAGGAGAAGAGGTACACCGCATCACGACGGCAACGCAACCAGCACCAACATCGAAAATAAATAGAGGGACAGAGACGAGGGTCAACGGCGAAGCTCTGACGAGCTACCGCCAATAGAGAATTCGGTGCTTGGAGGCAAAAGCAAACGGAAGAGGGAAGAAAGAGAGAGAAATAAATGGGTTTGGGGTTTCAAGTTGCTCTCCATCATTTTCATGCTTCACAATTTGTGATGATCATATTTTTTTTTTTTTGCTTTGAAAGACATAAGGGCATTTTCTTAATTTCATAACATTTATCAAAAATCTTGCTTTGTCCAAAATATAGTTAAACTTAGAAGTGTAAACTTAAATTTTAAATTTTTAACTAAGATAATAATTACAATTACCTTATAATGAAAGGTGGTTAAAATTAGGCTATTACATACTACCACCCTTCAAAGAAGTTTCGTCCTCGAAACTTGAAAACAGAAAACTTTGGCTCATTTTAAAACGAGTATAGCGCGTTAAACATATTCACAAAAATCAAACTAAGCCGAACTCTAATATCTCAAAAGGAAAATTTGACTCCAATCCAATTACGAATATCTCCAGAATCTAAATCAATATAATTCAATCTTCTCCAATAAAAACCCATAGTCCAAGCAAAAACCCTAATAGAACTTTCACATTTTCAATCTTCAATTCAATACTCAAGCTTCAATATCTGAATCTCTATTCCTCAATTTTTAACCAACTACTAACCCAAATCAATTTCAAACAATCTCAAATATCTTTCTTGAACTCATATGCCATGATATGAAGATCACAACAACTCTAAAACAACCTCGCTCTGATACCACCTGTAACAGCCCGCACTTCCGAGCTGCTAGCTAATCACACTTAAGATTCACTAATCACAATTAATCATTAAGTAAATCTCTTATTACATTTCCATGCGGCAAAAATTGACTCATATCTCCATCCTAGACCTGTGGTTCAAGGCCCACAATGCAAAAACTCAATATATATATATATATATATACACTGAATGGATCTATACAATAATATGCCATAAGAATTTTTTTGAGCTAACGATATAATCTCCACCATTGCTTATCAGAATATCATTTCACATAACGCCAATGATCCATTATCCATTCAGCCGCTTTTATAATACCTGGAAAGTCACTAACAATAAACACTGCCCCCACCAGGACAGGTTCCAAGAACAAAATCAGTGAAACTGAGTACACACTGTCCAACCATAAAATCATATTGGTGGCTTAAAACGTATTTACATATTTAAGTTTATCTTACGAGACTTTCGAAATCAAGATGCAGAAGTGTCATAACAAAAAGAATCATATAACAAATACTTCAATACAATTAATAATGTTACTTCTTGTTTCAAAATAATAATACGAATATCTCGTAACATAAGTAGTATATACCTCAATTAGCGGAACCATGAGAATTCAATAGAACTAATCCGATCTTCTAAAATCAACACCAACTCTAACATACTTTAAGTCACAAGAATATATCCCACTTCTGTGTGTCAGGTGTAAAAACTTTCAATCCAATCTGTATGCCGTAGCTAACTCCTTTCATAAATTACTAACGAGTTTCTTGGTAAATCACTCCCATATTCGGTAGATAAATTCCATAATTTGGGTGAGTAAAACATCACCTCGGAAATAGAGTTTGAAATAATTTTCCACGAAACCATTTACATATTCAAATACATATTATATTTTCTTTCAGAAATCATATTAGACTGGGGAAGAGAACACGATTAGAGTTGCCTTCCAGGTAAATTTTCTAAACTTTTACAAGGGACGTCTCCCTCTTCCATGTACTGCATGCAAGACTTTTCAGGACATGTCCCTAGAATATATAAAGAATACAAAATATACAGAATACAGATTGTTGTTCATCACCGCTCCGGCGGCTTCTTCCCCTTACAAACGAAATCAAAATACATAATTCACAATTCAATATTTTTCTGAAACTCAAATTCATAATCCTCGAGTCAGATATATCATTCAAACAGAATACATAATCGCATTTGGGTACACTTCAATCCTTTACATAAATTCATTTGCTAAAAGCATTCAAATACGGACTTTTTAAAGGAAATATTGTCCAAGCTTATTATAATTTAAGCTCAAAACGTAGCTTACTACTCATAAAGTCAAAACATAATTTAATCTTACATAACTTTATATCGTCGTTACCAAAGTTCTCTTTTTCACAAAAACAGAACCAGAGAGCTTACTCTATAACTTATCAACTTACACTCCATCTAATATCCCAATGAATTTTTGGCCAACTCCAGTAATTTTCATAAATTCATCATATAGCTAAATCTTCCACAAGTCATAAGTTGTATAATATATAACATCTCCAAACAATAGTTCACTTTTTAAATCTCTAACCGTGAACTTTTCATCACCCAAGTAATCCAAGAACGCCAAACTCATAATAAGATATGACTCGAAAATCATGTATTATAGTCAGATCTTTAACTCATATCTTCAAAAAGTCAAGTCCATATACCTCAAAGTTGATGGCCAATACATTAAAAATCTTTGTATCCTGTACATATTTTGGAATTTATATAACTTGAATCTCGAAACACTTGACCATTTAAAAAAAAACCTGGATTCTTAATACCATTCCATAACTAAAACTTTTAGTACATTTATACATCTTGGAATTATATACAGACGAATTTCAACGGAAACATAATTAGTTTCTATAAGCTCATCAATTCCTTTGAAGTAGAGCTCTTCACTTCTTGCAAAACATATACTAAATCACTCAATTCAGAATATCATACTCAGAATTACACTAATAAATATATTATGAACCCTTATTCCAATACTTTTGACTGAATGGCTTTAACACTTCCATATATCTAAACATGTGCCCATAAACACTTTATACTATCGGCTTCCAGAGGCAAAATGGACTTAGTACGTCATGGATCGATATCCTTAAGTAACCATAATTTGCTTGTAATTTTTATTTACTAATGATACTAAAACATAAGATCCTTATTCGTAAAATTTTCACAAACGTATCCAGAGACTATTCGCAAAGAGAAAAATAAATACCACATCACAAGTTTGTATTTTTAATCAAACTTTGAAATACTTGAAACACTTAAATAATTTCACCTTCATTATACCATAACACAATAAGCTCAATTGACATAAAACTCTTGTAGTTAAGTATATGATTCACAAAATCATATGAAACACCAAAATTTTAGTTCAAAGGTGGAGGGACAATGTGTACCTTTTTCCAATAATACTGACATTTCACCATAACCTTGTTCGACCTCCGATAACGCTTGTATTCCATAGTCTAATCCTTGAGATTCATCTTACAACAATAATAACAAGGTATTAATACCCATTTCCACAAACATTCAAATGATGACCTTACATTGATAGGACTTTGTTTACATAAATTCTTCTATTCGTCCAATTCAATCTTTTAAATCAAAACTAAACCTTTGCATAGCTGACTTCTTTTCTACTCGTTACTTGCATCAAAACCTAACAGATGATTATAACCCACTAAAAATATTAATAGATCATAATATACCTCAACTTAAGCCCATCAAAGGATCACTCCAACCAAATTTCTTTTGAATCAGACCATTCATTATAAGAATTCAGATTTCCAACAATCTGACATAATAATACATTCTCAATTCCAAGATTAAAGCTATACTAACGGAAGTCATGAAAACATTAACCCACATACTTGAGATTCACATTCATGAAAGAGGAGAAATTGTGCTAAAATCATACCTTTGATAAACAAATTCCCAGAAATTGAACTGGGCTTCCCTTATCAAGAAACAAAAACAGGGGAACAAGGAGAACTTGAGGAGCTGCCCATCAAACGCATCCTCGTGACAGAGATGAAGGTGAATTGATGACAACAACAACAACAACATGCAACAACCACAAAACCACCAGCAGCGCTGGTGGTCGGGAATCGCCGGCGAACACACAACAAGGACCACGAGCAGAGGAGAAAAGAATAATAGAGGAGTAGAGGTACACCGCATCACGACGGCAACGCAACCAGCACCAACATCGAAAATAAATAGAGGGATAAAGACGAGGGTCAACGGCGAAGCTCTGACAAGCTACCGCCAACAGAGAATTCGGTGCTTGGAGGAAAAAGCAAACGGAAGAGGGAAGAAAGAAAGAGAAATAAATGGGTTTGGGGTTTCAAGTTGCTCTCCATCATTTTCATGCTTCACAATTTGTGATGATCATATATTTATAACAGATTAATGGGAATTGATCAAGATTTCTCTAGAACTCTTAAAAAGAGCCACGAGAAGAACAGAGAGAAAATGGGTTTCTTTTTTTTTTTTTGCGTTGAAAGACATAAGGGCATTTTCGTAATATCTTAACATATATCAAAAATCTTGCTTTGTCCAAAATATAGTTAAACTTAGAAGTGTAAACTTAAATTTTAAATTTTTAACTAAGATAATAATTACAATTACCTTATAATGAAAAGGTGGTTAAAATTGGGCTATTACATACTACCACCCTTCAAATAAGTTTCGTCCTCGAAACTTGAAAACAGAAAACATTGGCTCATTTTAAAACGAGTATAGCGCGTTAAACATATTCACAAAAATCAAACTAAGCCGAACTCTAATATCTCAAAAGGAAAATTTGACTCCAATCCAATTACGAATATCTCCAGAATCTAAATCAATATAATTCGATCTTCTCCAATAACAACCCATATTCCAACCTAAAACCCTAATAGAACTTTCACATTTTCAATCTTCAATTCAATACTCAAGCTTCAACATCTGAATCTCTATTCCTCAATTTTTAACCAACTACTAACCCAAATCAATTTCAAATAATCTCAAATATCTTTCTTGAACTCATATGTCATGAGATGAAGATCACAACAACTCTAAAACAACCTTGCTCTGATACCACCTGTAACAGCCCGCACTTCCGAGCTGCTGGCTAATCACACTTAAGATTCACTAATCACAATTAATCATTAAGTAAATCTCTTATTACATTTCCATGCGGCAAAACTTGACTCATATCACCATCCTAGACCTGTGGTTCAAGACCCACAATGCAAAAACTCAATATATATATATATATATATATATATATATATATATATATATATATATATATATATATATATATATACACTGAATGGATCTATACAATAATATGCCATTAGAATTTTTTTGAGCTAACTATATAATCTCCACCATTGCTTATCAGAATATCATTTCACATAACACCAATGATCCATTATCCATTCTGCCGCTTTTATAATACCTGCAAAGTCACGAACAATAAACACTGCCCCCACCAGGACAAGTTCCAAGAACGAAATCAGCGAAACTGAGTACACACTGTCGAACCATAAAATCATTTTGGTGGCTTAAAACGTATTTACAGATTTAAGTTTATCTTACGAGACTTTCGAAATCAAGATACTGAAGAGTCATAACAAAAAGAATCATATAACAAATACTTCAATACAATTAATAATGTTACTTCTTGTTTCAAAATAATAATACGAATATCTCGTAACATAAGTAGTATGTACCTCAATTAGCGGAACCATGAGAATTCAATAGAACTAATCCGATCTTCTAAAATCAACACCAACTCTAACATACTTTAAGTCACAAGAATATATCCCACTTCTGTGTGTCAGGTGTAAAAACTTTCAATCCAATCATTATACCGTAGCTAACTCCTTTCATAAATTCCTAACGAGTTTCTTGGTAAATCACTCCCATATTCGTCAGATAAATTCCATAATTTGGGTGAGTAAAACATCACCTCGGAAATAGAGTTTGAAATAATTTTCCACGAAACCATTTTCATATTCAAATACATATAATATTTTCTTTCGGAAATCACATTAGACTGGGAAAGAGAACACGAATAGAGTTGCCTTCCAGGCGTATTCTCTAAACTTTTACAAGGGACGTCTCCCTCTTCCATGTACTGCTTGCAAGACTTTTCAGGACATGTCCTCAGAATATATACAGAATACAAAATATACAGAATATAGATTGTTGGTCATCACCGCTCCGGCGGCTTCTTCCCCTTACAAACTCAAATTCATAATCCTCGAGTCAGATATATCATTTAAACAGAATACATAATCGCATTTGGGTACACTTCAATCCTTTACATAAATTCATTTGCTAAAAGCATTCAAATACAGACTTTTTAAAGGAAATATAGTCCAAGCTTATTATAATTGAAGCTCAAAACGTAGCTTACTACTCAGAATGTCAAAACATAATTTAATCTTACATAACTTTATATCGTCGTTCCCAAAGTTCTCTTTTTCACAAAAACAGAACCAGAGAGCTTACTCTATAACTTATCAACTTACACTCCATCTAATATCCCAAAGAATTTTTGGCCAACTCGAGTAATTTTCATAAATTCATCATATAGCTAAATCTTCCACAAGTCATAAGTTGTATAATATATAACATCTCCAAACAATAGTTCACTTTTTAAATCTCTAACCATGAACTTTTCATCACCCAAGTAATCCAAGCACGCCAAACTCATAATAAGATATGACTCGAAAATCATGTATTATAGTCAGATCTTTAACTCATATCTTCAAAAAGTCAAGTCCATAATACCTCAAAGTTGATGGCCAATACATTAAAAATCTTTGTATCCTGTACATATTTCAGAATTTATATAACTTGAATCTCGAAACACTTGACCATTTCAATACACCTGGATTCTTAATACCATTCCATAACTAAAACTTTTGGTACATTTATACATCTTGGAACTATATACAGACGAATTTCAACGGAAACATAATTAGTTTCTATAAGCTCATCAATTCCTTTGAAGTAGAGCTCTTCACTTCTTGCAAAACATATACTAAATCACTCAATTCAGAATATCATACTCAGAATTACACTAATAAATATATTATGAACCCTTATTTCCATACTTTTGACTGAATGGCTTTAACACTTCCATATATCTAAACATGTGCCCATAAACACTTTATACTATCGGCTTCCAGAGGCAAAATGGACTTAGTACGTCATGGATCGATATCCTTAAGTAACCATAATTTGCTTGTAATTTTTATTTACTAATGATACTAAAACATAAGATCCTTATTCGTAAAATTTTCACAAACGTATCCAGAGACTATTAGCAAAGAGAAATATAAATACCACATCACAAGTTTGTATTTTTAATCAAACTTTGAAATACTTAAAACACTTAAATAATTTCACCTTCATTATAGCATAACATAATAAGCTCAATTGACATAAAACTCTTGTAGTTAAGTATATGATTCACAAAATCATATGAAACACCAAAATTTTAGTTCAAAGGTGGAGGGACAATGTGTACCTTTTTCCAATAATACTGACATTTCACCATAACCTTGTTCGACCTCCGATAAAGCTTGTATTCCATAGTCTAATCCTTGAGATTCATCTCACAACAATAATAACAAGGTATTAATACCCATTTCCACAAACATTCAAATGATGACCTTACATTGATAGGACTTTGTTTACATAAATTCTTCCATTCATCCAATTCACTCTTTTAAATCAAAACTAAACCTTTGGATAGCTGACTTCTTTTCTACTCGTTACTTGCATCAAAACCTAACAAATGATTATAACCCACTAATAATATTAATAGATCATAATATACCTCAACTTAAGCCCATCAAAGGATCACTCCAACCAAATTTCTTTTGAATCAGACCATTCATTATAAGAATTCAGATTTCCAACAATCTGACATAATAATACATTCTCATTTCCAAGATTAAAGCTATACTAATGAAAGTCATGAAAACACCCACATACTTGAGATTCACATTCATGAAAGAGGAGAAATTGTGCACCGCATCATGAAAGAGGACCACGAGCAGAGGAGAAAAGAATAATAGAGGAGAAGAGGTACACCGCATCACGACGGCAACGCGACCAGCACCAACATCGAAAATAAATAGAGGGACAAAGACGAGGGTCAACGGTGAAGCTCCGGCGAGCTACCTCCAACAGAGATTTCGGTGCTTGGAAGCAAAAGCAAACGAAAGAGGGAAGAAAGAGAGAGAGAAATGGGTTTGGGGTTTCAAGTTGCTCTCCATCATTTTCATGCTTCACAATTTGTGATGATCATATATTTATAACAGATTAATGGGAATTGATCAAGATTTCTCTAGAACTCTTACAAAGAGTCACGAGAAGAACAGAGAGAAAATGGGTTTCTTTTTTTCTTTTTTTTGCTTTGAATGACATAAGGGCATTTTCGTAATACCATAACATATATCAATAATCTTGCTTTGTCCAAAATATAGTTAAACTTAGAAGTGTAAACTTAAATTTTAAATTTTTTACTAAGATAATAATTACAATTACCTTATAATGAAAGGTGGTTAAAATTGGGCTATTACATCTACCCCGACGTGAGCTGGAACAGAATAACTCTACCCATTATCAACACCCCGGAGCGGGAACATAATAGATCTACCCCGACGTAAGCCGGGACATAATAGCTCTACACATTATCAATGCCCCGGAGCCGGAACATAATAGCTATACCCCGACGTGAGCCGAAACATAATAGCTCTACACATAATCAACACCCGGAGCGGGACATAATTGCTCTACCCTGACGTGAGCCGGAACATAATAGCTCTACCCCGACGTGAGCCGGAACATAATAGCTCTACCCCGACGTGAGCCGGAACATAATAGCTCTACCCCGACGTGAGCTGTAATATAATAGCTCTACACATTATCAACACCACGGAGCGGGAACATAAAAGCTCTACCCCGACGTAAGCCGGAACATAATAGCTCTACCCCGACGTGAGCCGAAATAGAATAGCTCTACACATCATCAACACCCTGGAGCGGGAACATAATAGCTCTACCCCGACATGAGCCGGGCCATAATAGCTCATGATTCCTTTTTTTTCTTTTTCTTCACATATCATTTCGTTTTTTTGCAAATTTACAATTATTTTGCAAATGTGTTTCACATATGTCTGTTCCTGAAACTTTGCTTATTTTGCAAGTACTGGCGTAAAAGAGTGATTTTGGATTGCAGAGCATCTGGAATCATTCTCCGTCCCGACACGTGTACTTTGACTTTCGATTTTGCAAATCTCAGTCAAAGTGGGGGCTTCTGTAGACACATAATCGTGTCTCCCCATTTAAGGGTCCAATGATGAAACATATCGCGGTATTAGTTAGCGCGGCCTAATGGAAGAGCAATCCGAATAACCAGGCCATGTTGCGTTTGTAAATAATATTCAAAAGCCCAATTAATTATCCATGATGATTAATTGTAAATTAAACCCGTAAAACATTTTAAATCCATTTTAAGAGCCCAATTAAATATTTATTATTTTCATAAATGATGTCATAAATGCTTTTATTATCTTTGAGCATAAATCAGATTTTTGCATCCCGTGAAATTCAATCCCCGAATTTTTAGGGATAAAATAGCATCTTAATAGCACGCGTAGAATCAAAAGTCGAATATGCTAGAATATGCGTCGGACACGGCGGCTGCGCTCAGCGTGCCACGTGCGTCCAGTGTATTGGTCAGATCGCGTCTGGCGCGCCACTGAGCGCCTAACACGTGGACTTGTGACTCACACAGTGTCCTGCGTCTGACTCAAGTCCTGTGTGAGACACAAGTTTCTTTTCTATCTTTTCAAAAACGCGTTTACACATGGTCGAATCTGATTGGGCAGACCACGTCAAGCGGGCTAAACTGCGTCTGACGCGTGGCATTGCGCCTATCACGTCGGACTGCGCCTGGCGCATTAAGGTGCGTGCAGCGCAGTTTTCTTCTACCGATAAATACGGGCTCATTTTCCTAATCAGACACGGCTTTTTCATTATTATTTTACGAGCACAAAATACTTACGAATACTTACGAATCCTATTACGAATCTCCAAATACTTAAACACTTTCAAATTAATTCCTAGTTCCTGATCATATTGCGTTCCTGGTTCCACGATTGCTCCGCCTGAAGGTCGTTACGCGCTTCGATCTAAACCGCATAGGTATAATCCTGAGGATCCTTGAATAATCAATTATATTTATTGTTGAACCCTAGTTTTGATGATGACAAAGGAACAAGGATACAAACTATGTTTTGAACTAACAAGTTGCTAAGTGAATGGATTTTACAAGGTATCAATGAAAGGAGCAAAGAGAATACTAAGTCAAAGAAGAAATCAAGTTTGGATTTTGAAGACTAAGTGAAGATGCTCAAAGATTTGGTACTGGAGAAACGTTGGAGCAAGAAGAACAAAGCGAGGCTTTTTTATTCTAGTTCCAATGTAAAGGAACGAGTAAGAATGGTAAGGAACTGTGGCAATTTAAAATGAGAATGAGTGTTTGTTCCTTTGTAAGGAACAGACGAACTGGCACTGTCATATTAAGTTAAAGGAACTAATTATTAAGAGGAACTTAGACATAGGATGAAGCAGTACAACTGTTAATAATGTCACTTGAGTGATTTATGCCTAGATTCTAGGAAACCGTTTTATTTGAGTAAAAAAATCTGATTTTAAGGAAAATCTTTTTAAGGAAAAGATTTTATTTTTATAAGATAATAAATATCCTCTTCGGTTTTAAGTAAAATATTTATTAAAATAATATTTTGGTAAAAGGATTTTATTTCAGTTTTATTAATTGAAATATATGTAATTAAATCAGATTTATGATTTACTGCTTTAGTGGTTGCTAAAATTAAGGAAGCAGTAACTTTTCTATCTCCCACGTTTAACAGAGATCATGGGTGTAAAAAGGAACGTGTTCCTCTAGTTGAGGAACATCATGGGAAAATATTTCTACCACTAACACATGATTTTATCCCACGTTCTAAGTTATCATTGCTATAATATACTAATGTCTAATTAAGTTCCAATTTGTGACTGACCAAGTGAATTAGTAAGTTTAACTAAGTAAAGTGTCAGTGCCTTCATTCTCTCATGAAAGCCATTTGTTCTTCGCCTTCTTACTCTATTCCACTAAGCTATTATTGATCAATTGTATTTTGGTTTTGGGGTAAGGGGACTTTGAGTGAAGTTTTGTAAGAGAGAAGCTTTGAGTGAAGCGAGTTAAAGTGAGAAAACTTTAAGTGAAGTTGAAAGGAACAACTATTAAGGGAACAGTTGTTCAGGAACTTGAGTTTAGGAACTCAAGGTGTGGCCCGTGAGTAGAATTAGGTTGTAACAGATTTGTTTGGCCTAATTAGTGAAAGTGTGGTGTTTAAAATCCCTAGTGGTCGAGGTTATTACTTCTTGTTGGGCCCAAGAAGTTTTTCCTCTTAAAATCCCTTGTGTTTCTTTACCTTGTTTTTTTTGTTTAAGTTTTATAATTCCGCGAAAAGTTACGTTTATTTCTACACATACAATTCACCCCCCCTCTTGTATTGTTCCTAGTGAAATAACAATTGGTATCAGAGCTAGAACTCACGAAAATTTGGAAACCCTATCGAGAAAAAGATCCAAGGAACAATGAATACCACCGAGAAACTTGAGGAAGGTTACTCCACGCAAAGGCCTCCTATGTTTAATGGGAAGTTATATTCCTACTGGAAGAACAGAATGGAGATTTTCATCAAGGCCGAAAACTACCAGGTATGAAGAGTCATTGAAGTTGGTGATTTTGAGGTCACAACTACTAATGACAAAAATGAGGTAATTCCTAAACTCTTCTTTGAATATGACAAAGCTGATTTTGAAAAAATGAAAGTGAATGCTATGGCTGTTAAACTATTACATTGTGGACTTGGACCCCATGAACACAATAGGATCATGGGATGCAAATCCGCAATGCAAATATGGGATTTACTTGAAGTAACCCATGAAGGAACTAAAGAAGTCAAGAGATCTAAAATCGATTTACTAATGAATCAATATGAACTGTTCTCCATGAAGGCTAAGGAAAGCATACAAGAGATGTTTACTCATTTCACTAACATTATTAATGAGTTAGCTTCTCTTGGAAAGTTTATTTCATCAGAGGAACAGGTTCGAAAAGTTCTTAGGAGTCTTCCTAAGGATAGATGGGTGGCTAAGGTCACTGCTTTGCAAGAAACAAAAGACTTCACTAAGTTCAACTTGGAACAGCCTGCTGGATCACTGATGACTCATGAGCTCCACCTTGATACTGAGTATGGTGAAAGCTCTAAGTCTAAGTCCTTTGCCACGAAAGCTGATGATGAAGATGACTCTGACTCAGAAGAAGAGGAAGCAGCTCTCATGGTTCGAAAATTTCGAAAGATATATAGGAACATGAAGAATGGAAACTTCAAAGGCAAAGCTAAAAAGTTTTCTAACAAAGCTGCTTGTCAAAAATGTGGTAGTACAGATCACTTCATCAAGGAATGTCCACTTTGGAAAAATGAAAAGACCAATGAAAGGAACAAGGAACGTTTCGCTTAAAGGAGCAAGGAAGCTAAGGCACCTTTCTCTAAAGCGAATGATCAAAAAGCTATGATAGCAGCTTGGGGAGATTCAGAGACTGGAGAGGAAGAGGAACAACAAACTGAAGAAACTGCAAATCTTTTCCTCATGGTAAACACTGACATAAAAGAAGATGAAGAAAATGTTGAGGTAAGCCAACATATACTTGAATCAGACTTAGATGGAAAAACTACGACTGAAATTTATGATCTTTATGATGCAATTCTTGAATGTAGAGATGAACGTGAAAAACGTGAACAAACTGAATAAGATGTTAAAGTTTGTAAAGAACATATAGAATGGCTTAAGAAAATGAGAACGGATGTTGAAAGTAGGTTCTTTGATTTATTTGATAAGAACTTAAAAATCAAGGAACTTTATGAGAGTGTGAAAAATGAAAATTATCTAATCAATTTAGAAATTTCACAGCTAAAGGAATTTGTCCCTGTTCTAAGTTCCTTTGATATAAGATCAACTCCTTTGAAAGGTTACAGATCTGAGATCGAAATTTTGAATAAAGAAAAAATTGTTTTAAAGGAACAGATCTGTAATCTCAAGAAGGAACTTGTTGTTGCAAGGAACAGAGGCAAAGTGATGGTTGTTCCTAAGTGGATTGAGACACCACAGACTAAAAGAAAAGAAGGTCTCGGTTTTAAAAACCACAAGAAGAGGAACAAGCCTAAGACATATGTTGACCTACCTAGTGTCAAAATTTGTATGTACTGTGGAAAGATAGGTCATTACATAACTCAATGTCAACTAAGAACTGGAATGATTGGTAAGAATGTGAAATTAAGCAACATGAAATGGGTTGCCAAAACAAATGCTAGTCAAGAACAGGAACCCACGACACAAGGGTTTCCTACAACTAACAACTAGTTGATTTTTGCAGGTTGGAGTGAGGGGGAACAACACTTGGTATCTTGATAGTGGTTGTTCTAAGCATATGACAAGAGACAAATCTAAGTTTCTCTCACTCTCAACCTATGAAGGTGGAAGTGTGACTTTTAGTGACAATAAGAAAGGTAACATAGTTGCCATGGGTAAGGTTGGTAAGTCACCATCACACTCCATTGATAATGTTTTTCTAGTTGATGGATTAAAGCATAATCTCTTAAGTATTTCCCAATTCTGTGACAAGGGAAATGTTGTTAAATTTAATAGTGAAAATTGCTTAATCGTTAACATTAACACTAAGAATGTCATTTTGGAAGGAACAAGGAAAGGGAACACATATATTGTGGATGTTGATCTTGTTCTTAAAAACAACTTGACATGTCTTAGTGTTATTGAAGATGATCCACTCTTATGGCATAAGTCTATGACATGCTAGCTTTTCTTTACTTGACAAACTTCGATCAAAAGATCTTGTTTTGGGATTACCATCAATAAAATTTCATATTGATCAAGTTTGTGATGCATGTGCCAAAGGTAAGCATATTAGATCCTCTTTCAAATCTAAAATTGTTGTGAGCACCACAAAGCCATTGGAATTAATTCGCATGGATTTGTGTGGCCCCATGAGAATTCAAAGTAGAAGTGGTAAGAGGTTTGTGCTAGTTATTGTTGATGATTACTCAAGATACACTTGGGTTATTTTTCTCTCTAGCAAGGATGAGACTTATGATGAGTTTCTTGTCTTTGCAAAAAGAGTTCAAAATTTGAGTGGTCACAAATTGATGCATATTAGATCCGATCATGGTAAAGAATTTGAAAATTATAAATTTGATAACTTAAGCAGAGACCATGGCCTAGATCACAATTTTTCTGCCCCTAGGACACCACAACAAAATGGGGTTAAAGAAAGGAAAAATTGAACTTTGGAGGAAATGGCTAGGACTATGCTAATTGCTAGTGAACTTCCAAGGAACTTTTGGGCTGAGGCTGTTAATACTGCTTGTCACATAATAAATTGTGGCATGATGAGACCTATCATTAACAAAACTCCTTTTGAGCTTTATTTTGGTAAGAAACCCAATATTACACATTTCAGAACATTTAATTGTAAATGTTTTGTCCATAATAATGGGAAAGATAATCTTGGAAAATTTGATGCAGGGAGTGATGAAGCAATATTTCTAGGATATTCATCACATAGTAAGGCTTATAGAGTTTATAATAAAAGAACTATGTGTGTTGAAGAAAGTATTCATATAATCTTTGATAAATCTGACAATTTTTGTAACACCCCGAAATTTCGCACCTAAATTTTCGTGTTATTTTACCCTTCATTATTATTTTCCGTTAAAATTAGAATATTTTACTTCTTAAAAATATTATATCTTATGTTATTTGTTTTTCAACTTTTAAAATGTTATATTTATATTATTTATTTGATGTGAAATTATAGATTTTCTAGTATTTAGAAATACGTGTTTGAGCTAGTATTTATATTTATTCGATTTGAACTCATCTGGACCGTGCGCACGACTTTTTAATGTGAAGTTTCAAGCTCCTAAAAGCTGTCCTCAAAATCAGAATATTGGAAGCATGGGAGAGGCTTTTGAGCATCCTTGTAACCCCTTGTAACCTCCTTTTTAATTCACCCATTTTATTACCCCATAATTACCCCATCAATTTCAACTTGTAACCCCCCTTTTTATTTCCCCCTTTTGCTGCTGATTTCTGTTCAGAAAATTCAGACCATCTCCCCATGTTGTTCGGCCATTTCAAGATGGGAAGAGAAAACAAAAAGAAGAGTAAAGTTCATCCCGGATTTCCCTGTCACACCTTCACGAAAATGACGATATCTGGAGATCTAACCGTTGGATTGTCTTCAAAGTTGGACAGCATGTTGAGAACATCTTGTTCGTCACTTTGACTAGAGCGATTTGGCATCTGAGATTTAGATCGTTGAGAGTCGTGGTCGGAATAGAACAGTACATAATAGAAATGCAAGCAATTGGAGGTCTTCAAAGGTAACTAGTGGCGATCTTAGAACGGTGAGAATTCCTATAGGAATTATGATAGTATTAATAGTTAAGTTGAGTAAACTATATATGTTAGAATGTAATTGTTTTTATTTTCATGTTAAACTTGGAACTTACGTGACTTATGTAGTGCTTGTAGTGTTATCCTATCCTGTAGGATTATCATTCACCATGTTTAGGATAAGTTGGATTCACTTATCTTGTTGTATGTGGTATTTTGGCTTCTTATCATTTCTTGACAGTGCTTATGATGTTCGTTCTTTTTTTTTGTTACCTTATTGTAACTATGAGATTATGTTGTGTTATGATAAGTTTGAGTATTGGATGTATGGAGAGACTTAATTAGGGGTATTGGTTTTGCTAAATTTTTGGGCGTAAATGTAGCAGACCTTACATTGTAGTTGCTGGCAAATTTTTGGGCTATTGTTAGTGTTGTTTTACAGCTCGTAATTATTTTTCTGCCCTGTTATGTTTTTTTTATAGATGTTGTTGCTTTTCTTCTTCTTTGTCAATGCATGTTAGAGTGGAGGTATGATTTTGGTACCGTAGCTTTTGTAATGTTATCTCCTATTGCTTGTGATGGAGTGAAGTTTTCTTACTCTCTTATACAGATGCTTATGTGACTTTATATCTTGTTTTGTTTGTTTATATATAAGTTTGTATCAATATTACTCATTAAGTTAAGACTTGGATTTATTTATATGCTTAGTTGATTAATATAGGTGTTTTTTAGCATGTTTGATGATTTTTGTTTGTTATGGATATATCTTTATGAGTTGGTATTTTTTTTAGCATGATGAGATTATTGGTTTTGGAGGAAATGTTATTATTTGTTATTATTATCAGTGTTACATATTATTATTATTATTATTACTGTTATTATTTTTGAGAAGAATATTAATTTTAATTGAAATTCTTGGATTGCGATCCTAGATTTCTGCTGATTTGGTGTAAGGCCTTAAGGGCACCCGTGTAATTTGATGATTGAGTATTATTTTATCATTATTATTGTTTGAGAGCAAGATTATCCGGAGGGACGTAATCCCGAGGTGAAGAACATGCAAACCATATAGGACGTAATCCTATGTATACCTTGGTTTTGTTGTCGTCCGAGAGGTCGGTGGGGACGTAATCCTACACCGCATCGGGAGTTTGGCCATTCTTTGACACAGGTAGTAGGGAACGTAACCCATAGGCTGTCTGGAGGTTGCAATATGACATTACCATAGGAAGTGGGTTGTCTACTAGCGTTTTGCTCTCTCTCTCAAACTAATTATATTATTTTATTAGTTTAGAATTTTATGGTTTATGTTGTTGATTCATGAGTTTATAGGTATATTTATTTATCATTTGTTTATTCTGTTATCTTTACCCTATTTATATTTACCATGTTGTATTATCTCTGTTTGAGTGTTATATTTGGTTGTTTGAAGTTTACTTTTGATATGTGTTTTTGTATAACTTGATTATTCAGGCTTTATAACTCTTATATGGATCCTAATTGAGCTGGGAGAGCTGTTAGTTACTCCCCACTGATTGTGGATATTTGTTGTTATGTTTTGCAGGTAATAATGAAGAGTAGTTCTTTTATATATTGTGGGTTGTGAAGGAAGATTTATTAGGTTTATGAGACTTTATATTTTATTTCTATTTATGTTTGTTAAATTGGGTTTATGAGGTTGTTTTGCCTCCGTTTGGATATTTTTGATTTATTTTAATTTGGGATTTAAATTTCAAGTTTGATTAGTTTAATTTGAACCGTAGAGTGACATCTCCATCTTGACGATATTTCCGCTATCATCACTCGTTCAATAAGTTGTTCTGTTTTCTTTAATTTATGTCTATAATCGGACAGAGTGTTACAATTTTAATCCAAGCAAGCAGGTTGATGACTTTGAAATAGGCTTGGTTCGATCAAATGAAAAAGACGCAGAATCATTTGAGGAAGAAGAAGTAAAAGAGGAAAGGAATGAAGAAGATGAAAACTTTGATAACAAGGTTGTTCCTGTTCATCAAGATGATGGAGCTGTTCCTGTTCCTACTAAGAACGAGAATGTTGAAACAATTGATTCAACAATTGCTAAAAGAGGAACAAATGAACAAGGCTCCTCATCCTCTCATGATACTCAAGAGGGACAACCTGTTCCTATAAGGGAATTTCAACCAAAACCTTGGAGACATCAAAAATCACATCCAGTGGAACTTATAATAAGTGACATATCCAAAGGTACACAAACTATATCTCAATTAAGGAATTTTTGTGCATTTCATGTGTTCCTATCAATGTTAGAACCAAGAAATCATGAAGAAGCCTTAACTGATTCTGATTGGATCACTGCCATGCAAGATGAGTTAAGGGGGCGTTTGGTTCATATGAATCTGGTATGAGGTATGGGTTTAGAATGAGCAAAACCCATACATAGTGTTTGTTTACAAAATTAATAGATTTAAAACCAATACCTGAAACCCATAAGGTATGGGGTTTAGAAACCCAAGGGAGGAGGTGGGTATGGCTCATACCAATACCTCAAGCTATTAAATAGAAGAAAATATTTCATTCCCAAATAAAACCAAACACATGGTATTAGGTATCAAGTTCCAAACCTATACCACCTTGATTTTATTCCTGATTCCAAACCCATACCACTATATGAACCAAACACCTCCTAAATGAGTTTGAAAGAAACAAGGTAGGGCATCTAGTTCCCTCTTCTAAACAACAAAAAGTGATTGGCTTAAAATGGGTGTTTAGAAATAAACTAGATGAGTATGGAACAATTGTAAGGAACAAAGCTAGACTTGTAGTAAAAGATTATAATCAACAAGAAGGAATTGACTATGAAGAAACCTTTGCTCCTGTTGTTAGACTTGAGGCCATTAGAATACTAATAGCATTTGCCGCATATATGGAATTTAAACTGTATCAAATGGATGTCAAATGTGCGTTTCTTAATGGCTATTTAAATGAAGATGTATATGTTGAACAACCCCTTGGATTTGAAAGTAATGATTTCCCAAACCATGTCTACAAGCTTGACAATGCTCTTTATGGGTTAAAGCAAGCGCCTAGGTCATGGTATGAGAGATTATCTAAGTTCCCTTTAGAAAACAATTTTAAATGAGGAAAAGTTGATAAAACTTTGTTTCTAAAATCGAAAGGAACTGATATACTTCTTGTTCAAATATATGTTAAAGACATTATCTTTGGAGCAACTAATGAGTCATTATGCAAAGAATTCTCAAACCTTATGAGTAATGAATTTGAGATAAGTATGATAAGTGAGTTAAATTTCTTTCTTGGGTTACAGATTAAGCAAACAGAAAAAGGAATAATCATTCACCAACAAAAATACATAAAGGAACTGTTAAAGAAATATGGCCTCGAAAATTCAAAGATAAATCACACTCCTATGGGAACTTCAACTAGATTAGATGAAGATTCCATAGGAACAAGTGTTGATCAAATAAAATATAGAGGTATGGTTGGTTCTCTTTTGTATCTAACTACTAGTCATCTAGACATAGCTTTTAGTGTTGGTTTGTGTGCCAAATTTCAAGCAAATCCCAAGGAGTCTCATCTAACAGCAGTAAAGAGAATCTAAGATATCTCAAAGGAACAGATGATCTTGGACTTTTCTATCCAAGAAGTGACACATTTGAATTAAGAGAATATGCTGATGCTGACTATGCTGGAGATCTTGTAAATAGGAAAATCACGTCAGGTATGGTTCAATTTCTAAGTCATAGTTTAGTTTCTTGGAGCACAAGAAACAAAACACATTTGCTTTATCCACTGCTGAAGCATAATATGTAGCTGCTGCTGCATGTTGCTCTCAAATGCTTTGGATAAAACAACAACTTTGTGACTATGGAATAATCTTTAATTCTGTTCCTATTTATTGTGAAAATACAAGTGCCATTAGTATTTCGAAAGATCCAGTGCATCATTCAAGAGTTAAGCATGTACATATCAGACATCACTTTCTAAAAGAAAATGTAGAAAAAAGTTTGATTAAACTTGAGTTTTGTAAAACTGAAAATCAGATTGCTGATATACTAACCAAACCTCTACAAAGAGATAGATTTGAAAAATTAAGGCTTGAGTTAGGTTTAATAAAACTTAAGTAATTGTTCCTATTCCAATCTCCCATGTCTGAATTGATTTGCCTTACACTATGTGATATTGAGTGACTATGATTAATTGCCTAAGACCGTTGCCAATTAAGATGTTCAAAACATAAACATGGAATCAAAGGAATAAAGCTACTCACAAATGTCACATAATACTCCCCTTATTGTTCCTAAGTGATAGAAACATGCATGATTTGAAGAATGTTGATATTTAGCATAAGTTGTTCCTATAGCACAAGTTCCTTATTTTTTCTTTTCTTTCCATAAATTAAAAAGTCCATAAAAATCAAAAAATCCGAAAATCCCAAAAATATAGGAATCAAATTAAATGTATCAAGTCTTGATTCACTTTTTATCTTTTCTTTTCTTTTATTTTATTTTTATCTTTTTAATTTTACGCGTGTAACTCTTCGTTCACTGTTACATGCATCTTCTTTATTTTTCTTTCTTCTCTTCCAAAACCGTGTTCCTTAAACACTTCAACTTCACCATTGTTCATCCCCTTCACACCTCTTCGCACCACATAAAACCTTAATTTCTTTTCACCAAATGGCAAAAACCTCTCTTAATTCATCTTTTCCAAAAGCAAAAAATCCAAAAAACTCTCAAATGGAAAACCCCTCTTCTCCATCCAAAACCCTAGAAATCGAAAATATTCAAGAAACGAAATTGGCTGTAGAAGAACAAAAATTGGAGTCACCAAGGAGAAGTGTGAGAAGACAAAAACTGATTGGGGAAGATGATGAAGAAGAAACCCCTGAATCAGTTGAGGGGGAAGAAGTTGCTACGCCTGTTCCTTCCAAAGGAACTGCTGCTTCTTCCTCCAAGAAAAGAGTGGAACGAAGTGATTCGAGTTAGGTCTTAGGATTTTGTATCGATCTAGAATGGGCCAAAAAGTTCAATTCAATGAACTACTTGAAATTCTAAAGGAACAAGGTATGGAATACTTGTTTGAAACCGCATATGACAATGTCTTAGTTCCTTTAGCTATGGACGAGTTTTGTGCAAACTTCGTCAATACTGATGGAGTATGTACTACTGAAGTTAGGGGGAAGAAAATTAATTTTTCCCAATAAACTTTAGGAAAAATATGGGAAGTTCCTTGCAAAGGAACTGATCTATATTTTAAGAGGAACGGAACTGTCACCTTTCCCAATTTCTCCCATGATGACATTGTTGAATCCTTTGGGGGAACTGCTGGCCAAACAAAACTTAACCACAATCTTCTCTCTCCTGTCCATAAAATTTTGTTTAACCTTGCTTGGAGAGCCCTCATTCCTCGAACTGAAAAGAGGAATGAGGTGGGTCTCCTAGATATGTGTTACATGTTTTGCCTTGACCACCACATCCACATCCAAAAAATCGCGTGCATACCATCAGGTCCTGGGGCTTTGCAAGGGTGCATTTGCCTCAAGACATCAAAAGAATGTCATTAAAGTCTTGGGTCACTGAGGTCCGAACATGCTGCAAAACTTCTCTGAAACTATCTGCATATGGCTTGGAAGATGTGAAAATAGTATCAAAGTAACTTTCCACCTCTTTTTCAATGTCTTCTTCCTCGATCTTCCACACTCCATCCCTGTCAAAGACTCCATGAATATAATTACGCTATTTTCTCTGAGAAGCTTTATGATGAAAATAGAAGTGTTTCTATCTCCATCTTTAATTCCAGCTACTCTTGATCTCATGTACCAGTAGGCTTCATTTTTTGCATTTAAAGAGTCAAGTTCCTGTTCAAGAGCCAAGAACATTTCACAACTAGCTACGTTAGTAGCCTCCATCTGCGCCTCATGCAATTTCTCCTCCGCAATCTCAATTTTCTTTTTTAGATTATCGAACCCCTCTCTGCTCCATACCTTGAGACCCCTCGCCACCGACCCCAATCTGTCCTCAATTACCTCCCCTTATGCCTCATTCCATGCTTTCCTAACCACTTCTTCACAAGCATCGTCCAACAACCATCCAGTTTCGAACCTAAAACCTCTCACTCCCCTCCCGTGCACCTTCTCATCCACATTAGTTCGTAACACAATTGCCGCATGGTCCGAGTTATACCTCACCATGTGATCAGTATAAGAATTCGAAAATAGTTGCTTCCACGACAAAGTAACAAGGAACCGATCCAACCGCTCTCGAATCCTTGTCTCCGGACTAGTCCCTCTCTCCCAAGTGTACCATTGACCCACAAACCGCAACTCCTCAAGACCACAATTATCCATCACATCCCGAAACCCCTCCATTGCTCTCCTCTCTCTATTAGCCCCACCTTCCTTTTCACTATAAGAAAGAAATTCATTAAAATCACCACCAATAACAATAGGCCCCTCATACCCTTCACAAAGCGATCTAATCAAAGCCCGTGTCTTATGCTTATTTTCCTCCTCCGGCCACCTATAAATCCCTATAAACCTCCAGAGAACATCACCCCTACTGAGACAAAGAGACCAGGTTAAAAGAGATGGTTTCATTCTGCCAAAAAATACACAAACCTCCAGACCTACCATTGCTCGACACACCAAGCGCATTTGAAAAACCAATACGCTCTTTTGACTGTTCAGCAATCTCTTTTGTAACTTTTGTTTCCGACACAAACATTATGTCGGGGGTAATAGAAGCTTTCAAGCTTCTCAAACGACGAACTGTCCAAGGGTTACCCATGCCCCGACAGTTCCAACATAGAATAATTTATATGATGTTCAAGGATCTTCTACTTTAGTTTGTTGTTCTTAATTTTACACTATTGGTAAAGCTTTTTGGATTTGGGCAGTTACCGATTTGTTTGCTGCGTCAATCATTCATTCCTAGTAATTCGTTGAATTGCAAATTTAATGGTAATATATTTCTCGTGTTTGCAGTAGTTGATTTTCAGTCGTCGGCAAATCCATTGTTAATTCTAATTTTGCAGTGGCGTTGGTATTGAATGAAGTTCATCCTTTGTTGATTTGATTATCTATTAGGCGTTAATGTTCATCCTATTACTTTAATCAAATTTGTTTTCTTGTTTTTTTTTAATTCATGTTGTCTTCGATTTGTTATAGAATACTGTAGTTTAGGTTTGTCTTTATCATACTTCATGAGTTCTGATGCTTTAATGATTATATTTGATGGCTTTTAGCATGATAGTATTCTATGATTTTGAATTATAGTAGAATTAGATAGTGGGATTGGTAGTTTCTTTAGCATTTGCTATATTTTTACTTTTAGTTTCATTCTTAGTTAATTAGTCTTAGTTAATTTTCTTGCTTTAATACTAATAGATGATTTCTTGCTATAGTAATTGTAGTTGACTCTAAATGGCTAAATTCATATAATTGAGTGGGTAATACGATTTAATAACAATATCCTTGTGGGTTCGACCCGTATTTGCTAGTTGTACTATATCGTACACCGTGCACTTGCGGTACTAGTTTTTATTCATATAAGTTTTTTGGCGCCGTTGCCGGGGATGTTGTATATTGAGTTTTGTTACTCACTTGATTTTATTTCCTCTTTTATTTTCATGTTTAATTGTTCTATGTTCATTTATCTGCTTTTTATTAGTAGTAGTCGTAGCTAGTATGTTTCGCTAGTGTTAGATTTAATGATTACATGATGTAAATTAGTTATCAGTGCCTTTAGTAGTTTGTTAATTATATTGTCATTTTTTCTTCTTTAGCAATTTATTTAAGTAGATTGGGTTTTATTTCTATCACTTTTATTTAGTTTTATATCTATATTCATTTATATATTTTAAGGAGCTTCACAATGGTATTATATTCCTTCCCTATGATGGTGAAGTGTTTTGGAGATACTTTGAGAGACTTAGAAATATCATTGGTCAAGGGGGTCATAGATTAGAAAAATGGGAAATATGCCAACTAATTTATGAGGGCCTAAATGGTGAAACTAGAGCCACGGTGGAATCAATGTGTGGAGGGAATTTTTTGTCAAAAACCTTAGAGGAAGGATGGGGATTCTTTGAATGGTTAGCTCATGACACTTATGAGTGGGAAAATGCTTTAAATAATGAGTTTATTGCTACGTCTTTATCTTTTTGCTCATTTTGTCATGCATCTGATCATAATATTAATATTTGTCCTTACTATTACGCCAATTCAAATAAGGATAATTATCACACTTATACAAATAATCAAGAGGAATACACTCACTCTCCCTCTTTAAGCATTAATTAGTTTAGTTGTCTGAGCTCATCGACTAGTGTTATAGAACCTTGGAATACCACTCCATTGTTCAACCATGAGGTTAGTAAAGCAGAGTCATTTCCCAATGTGGAGTCACATTTTTCACCAAGTAACAATGTGGATGAAAGATTAGATGGTGTTGCTCATTTGATTCAAGGCATAGTTGTAAACATAGAGAATTGAACTGAGATTATGAGGAGTGAACATGAAGGCAAAAGAGCTAGTGAAGTTGACCAAGATTGTGTGGTAAATGAAACATTAGAGATAGATACTAGTGTTGATGTTCATAATAGTCTTCCTATTGTGATTAAACAAACTGATGAGAACTATATCAAAGGTATTTATACTCTAGACACTAGCCTTGAGGATAATGAGGGTAACATTAGTGACACTTTACAAGATACTCATGTTTAGCATACTGTTTTGTATGACCCTATGAAAGATGTTTTAAGTGGTATGGATGATTGGGATTTGGGTGAACCTAGCTAGTAAATCTTTCACTTCTAAGAATACCCTTAAGGCTAATGCTAGTGATCTAGAGTTTATTAACCTAAAGTCTGTTAAGGAGACTGAGCTAATTCCTACTCTTTCTGCTCCTAGTGTGATAGTTCCTCCGATTGATTATGGACCTTTCCAATATCCCCTTCAGCACTGTTTTTTAGAACCTCATGTCACCTTACGCTTGCAAGATGAATTTAGTTCAAATCAAGCAACACAGTCTAGATTACCTCATAGACTAGTGCATGATACTAATTATTATATACTTCCTCCGTTTCACAATACATGCACCATTTCTCATATTAGCAGTGTTCATCAACCAACTTTGACAATCTTTCTCTCAAAATTATGTAAGAAAAAACATAGTCGAGTGGGGTCTTGTTAAATTCGTTTCAATGCGAGGATTTCAAATATCAACTTTTTATAATTTTTACCTATACACAATTAAAGATATTATTGTCGAAAGAAGAGCATTGGAGTGCGTGAAAAAGCAAATGGTGCATGTATTGTGAAACGGAGGTAGTATGTGTTTTAAGTGACTTTACAAGTTCTAGGCTTATTGGCCCTGCTGTCCAGAAAATTACTCACCAATATGGTTACCTTACGATGATTAGGAGCACACATCCCTATGGCAACCATTATGATTATTCTAAAGCTTTTGACAAGCTATGCAGAGCATTAATTGCTACTTTAAGGTATATTTTATCATGTGCTTACTTCCAATTCTCTGAGTCTTGTGCACAGGCTTTTGATAAGCTTCTTCGAGCTTTAACGACTTATGATTTGACATACTAATGTGGAGCTGAGATTACAATCAACTTGCACGGATATAATGATTCAGTTAGAGGATCACAATTCAAAGTGAATGGGCAGAGGCTTAAACAATATCTCAAGCTGCCAGACCAGAATAGGGAAGAGAATGTGAAGTGTTTGCTGCTCTATAAAGCTGAATATGATATGTGCTGCTCGGATGTACCTGAGCATCCACCCTGGGTAAATTTGTTCTATGTTTTAGGTTTCTTTAGTTTATTTCGTTCTACTACTATACAATTAATGAAATCTATGACTACTTTGTGTCTTTTCATTTTTTGTTTTTCTTTTTTTCTTTATCTCTACATTTACAACTTACATTGAGGCCAATGTAAGAAATAAGTGTGGGGGAGTGGCTATTATTTGCCAATTGTTGAAAAGTTTGCTTGCTATGACTGGATATGATGGAGATGGAAATATTTGCTCTGTTTATGCCAATATTAGCTGGAATTATCTTGGATTATGCTGGGAATGCTTGTTGGAAATTATATACATAATTTACGGTTATTTAAAAATTTGGATAAGTCAATTTTATGGGGAAGTGCTGCCGAAACTTATGCAAAATAGGCCTGCATATTACTTTTGTTTAAGCATAATTTACCTGTATTTATGGCCGCCTGCGCTGCTGTTGCTGTCTTTTGGTACTAGTATACTGCAATTTCATAATATCCATGAGAAATATGAGTGCAAATAGCAAGTTATCCACCTCTCCACCTCTTTAAAGGACTAACTAGTAAGATAGTTGGCAGTAGACTCTAACCTAACAAAGTTTTTCTTAAATTATGTTTTCATAAACTATCAATCTAAAAAAAAAAAATTGAAGTTATGAACCTCAAGACTTTATCTCTAGCAACTCCTAAATATACCTTAATAATCTATGCTTATTTGTAATCTAGCACACTATTTTTATTGGCTTAGATGCGGGGTATGGAGGAAAGACTTTTATAATTTAATCTACTTAACTAGTACCTCTTACTCTCCTTGGTGACTTTTTCACTGCTCTTGGTTACTGGAGAATTACTTGACTTTGTTAAAGAAACGAGAGAAGAATGGTTTGAAAAAAAATCAAAAGTGGATTAGTATTCCCTAAAGGTGAGATGTTGAACCATTGTAAAAACAGAGTGATATTAATCAGTTCTTGAAATAAAAGAACTTGGAAGAGCAAATTAAAAAGCCTAAAAAGCAAAGCAAAAAGTAAAGTATCGAGTACTCCTTTGAGACCAATGAGTAGCAAGTGCAATGTCATTTGAAAAGGAACGATTCTTGTACGGGTACTAAGTGCTAATGTACAGGAAAGTAAGGGAGAATAACCTGGAACAATAATCAAGTCCAACTAAAGTACCTCGTATTCGAACGTCAATACACTTGCACTTGAGCACCTATATTACATATGGGATCGAACTAATTATAAAATGTTGCTTGAGTATAATAGCTCTATTGCGTTCATATCTTGCTAACCTAACGAAAAACGTTTTCATGACTAACTTATGATTTCTCAAAAAAAAAAAAAAATTAGTATATTGTCACGCTTATTAGTTTAGTTCATTTGAGGATGGGTGGCTTACTAATGTCTTGTTTTATGTGAAACACTTGGTTTAATAATGTTATTTTGCTCGAGGTCGACCAAAGACTAAGTGTGGGGGAGTTTGATTAGCTTATTTTATTGCATACTTTTACACCTATATTTGAGTTATTTGAATATATTTAATATTTATATATGGGTTTTTAGTATGACTTTTATTATTGCATACTTAGGGCCTGTTCTCCCCGACTTATTTTTAGTTCGATTCGATTCGATTCAATTCGGATCGGTTGATTCAATTCAATTCGGTTCGGCTCGGTCGATTCGGTGCAGTTCGATTCGGTTCATAAATTATTATCATTACTAATAATTAGTTATAATTTAATTCGGTTCAATTCGGTTCGGTTCGTTCAATTCGGTTGGTTCGATTCGGTTCGCTTCGGTTCGATTCGGTTGATTTATGCCGAAGAGAACATGCCCTTATTCTTTTTTGTTATAATTTTTATCACCTATTGAGCTTAATTAGTATTTTATTTTGTGATAGGTGTTCGGTTCCGGAAAAGTGAGTACAAGCCCAAATAGCAAGCAACCAAAACAACAAACATAAAGAAGAAGATATTGCGGCCCATATGACACTCATACAGTCATGTGTGGGCTATTGCCTCTAAACAAGATAATGGTTGGATCAGATGAATCCATGCTGTTTATGTGAAGGAGGAGAGTTGGTGGAACTATGTTCCTACTGCTAGTGCAAGCTGGTATTGGCGTAAAATATGCCAAGTTAAAGAGCAACTCAAAGCTGATTATACTGAGGAGGAGTTGGCAAATCTTCCTGTCTACTCAATTCAAGCTGTCTATGACAAGCTTAGAGGTGAAAAAGAATCTGTCTCTTGGGACAAAGTGGTTTGGAATAGACTTGGGATTCCTAAACACAGGTTTGTTGCTTGGTTAGCTATACAATCCAAGCTGCAAACAACTGAGAAGCTAGCAAGAATTGGGATCTCTGCCTCAGATAAATGTTTAATATGTGATGCAACAGAAGAAACACATACTCACTTGTTTTTTCAGTGTGTCTTCAGTATTAGCTGTCTGAATAAAATGAAGAAGTGGATGAAAATCCAAACTCCAGCTAATACACTTCAGCATGTTCTTAACTGGATCAAGCGCAGTAGAAGAACAAAGTTCCAGAAGCAGTGCATGTATGTTGGCATCTCTGCAGTCATTTATTATATTTGGCATAGTAGGAATAAATGTTACTGGGATCAATGTATACCTAGTATAAGCAGTGTTGTTAAAAGGATGAAAGAGCTGTTAAGAATTAGGATTGGTACTGTGTTGCCTAAAAAGATTAGTAGCCAGGATTATGCATGGTTTGTAAGTCTTAATTATTAGTGTTGTAAGTGGTTTGTTTTCCCTCCCTTGGCTTAAGAGGAGTCCAACCTAGTTGGTTTGCTCTTGCCTTGGGTTGTTGTGGTTGTAATGGTGTTTCTTAAGCAATATAATTACTTAGCAAAAAAAAAGAAGAGCAAAAGTGACTGATGAGAATGAGGATCATCACCGGCCTATTCGAGGCAGGGAGGAATGCCATAGACGATTGTTCAATGATTATTTTGCTGAACAACCAGTCTATCATGCTCGTTTATTTCGTCGAAGATTTCAAATGCAGCGACATGTCTTTCTTCGGATTATGGAAAGTCGTTGCAAAAGATGAATGGTTCATTCATAAAAGAGATTGTACGGGACAGTTAGGTTTATCGCCCGTACAAAAGTGTACAGCTACTATTCGAATGCTTGCGTACAGGGTAGCGGCGTACTCGATTAACGAGTATGTGCGAATTAGTGAAAGCACAGCTCGATTAGCATTAATGAAATTCACAATGGGGGTTATCAACCAATTTGCTGCCGAGTACTTGAGACGGCCAACTCCAGATGATTTGGCTAGACTACTTCGATTTGGTGAAGAATGTGGATTTTCGGGCATGATCGGCAACATAGATTGTATGCATTGAGAATGGAAAATTTGTCCGTCGGCATGGAAAGGACAATATCAAGGAAGAGATGGTGTTGCTACTTTAGTTCTTGAATCTGTTGCTGATCGTGACTTATGGATATGGCATTCTTTCTTCGGGATACCAGGTTCGTGCAATGACCTGAATGTTCTTCACCGATCTCGTGCTTTAAGGAATGTTTTAGAAGGTCGAGCACCACCCGTGCAGTTTACGGTGAATGGTAACCAATATGATAAAAGTTATTATCTCACTGATGGTATATATCCGAATTGGGCAACATTCATTCAATCGGTTATGATATCATGTTGTCTTGCATTATCATGCACAACATGATTGTGGAAGATGAGCGAGATACATATGCACACTTCGCAGATGCTACTGAGTTTACTACAAACACAAGTAATAATGACGACGAATTTGAATATTATCATGATCGGATCGTAGATATCAACCGTTACATGGCGAATAAAGATGCAATTGAAGATCAGTATGTGCATCAATCCTTGAAACGTGATTTGGTTGCCAATATATGGCAGAATTTTGGCCGTAACGCTAATTAAGAGCATTTTATGTATTTCATTCTTAATTAAGTTAATAATTGTCGCACTGCTGTAGCATTTTATGTATTTCGTTCTTATTTAAGTTAATAATCCGTTCTTGTATTTTATTATATGTCTCTAAATTAAAAATATATTAAAAATACTAATTGTGTCTCTTAAATTAATTATTAGATCGTTAATTATGTATGCATAAGATAGTGGTAGCTAATTTCGTATTCAATTAATTAATAAAAACGCTAATTATGTATGCTACGTAATTAATAAAAGCTAATTATGTAGATAACTTAATTATTAAAATGAAATTTTTTGTGTAATTTTCTGTTCTCCAATATATCTTGTTAATATGTTCTCAATTTATTTTGTAATTTTTAGTTTTCAGTTTCTTTCTTAATTTATCTTGTAATTTTCGTTTTTAATTTCTTTCTTAATTTCTCTTGTAATTTTTCGTTTTTTTTTTCTTGTTTATTTTTTTTAGCTTTAGATTTTTTGTATGGATTGGATTTGTTGAATGTTATGATTTTCTGCATTGTATTTTTTTTGAGGTTATTTTAATTTTTCGTTCTACATTTGATTCTTTGAGGAACTTTCATTCTCCTCATAGGGATTGTTGAATGTTGGCTAGAATGGTTGTAATGGCCATGACTTTTAATTGCTCTAATGGAGTTTTTTTTCTTTGGATTTGATTTTTTGATTTTTAATATGTTATGGCTGTTGGCTTGACATTGTGTATATTAAGCTGATTTTTTTAATGCATATCAAAACTTAACTCGTCTAGTTTTCAGGTAAAAATCGGATCGCCGTTACCTGATTCGTTTCATTTCTAGATCAGTTAAGCCCAATTTGATCAGATCATTTAGGGTTTTTTCAACTAGTGTATCTACCTTCATCTTACCTAAATTTCCTTACAAATGCTTCAAGGTCTTTAAATCTTCTTTTATTGTTGGACAATTTTACTTCAAACACTAGTAGAAAATTACCCTAATATTGCTATTTAATTGCTGCAATTATACCCATACGCAGCTATAGAATGTAATTTTTTAGAGTAATTGCAGCAATATATTAAAAATATTTTTATCATTTTATCTATAGCTGGGGTTTCCCATCAATAGGTTTTTATTAATAAAACAGGCACTAGGGTTTGTTTGTCTTCTTTTTAGTTGGGTGTCGTTTTTCTCTCTCACTCCTTTATTCTCACGTTGTTCCTCCACTCATTCCCCCTCTCGTCATTCCTTTCACTCATTCTCCTTCTTTTGCCCCTTTCACTCATTCACCCCATCTCACTCCTTTCACTCTTTAACCTTCCCTCATTCTCCGACGCCTCAAGAACAATCATCATCTCTTACTCCTTGGCCCTCTCTCACTCTTTATCGTCTGCACATCTTCGCTCCTGCGAATTCAAAGAATATAGTGGGTGGTGTCGGAGATTGGCGAGCAAAAACCGTGAAGATCTTGGGCGGTGAAATACGTGAAGATTGAACGCCAAGATTTGGAAAGACACGAAGATCTCGGGGCAGCGAAGAACGCGAAGCTTTGTGGTTTTTCCGGCTATGAAAGCTTTATCGGACCTAGGGTTTCTTAGTGGTTTTTCAAGAGGAAAAAAGTGTTGCTGGTAAATCTGCATGTCAGAGAGAGAAAATGGAGACTCCACTCTAGATCAATTTCTATAAAGCAATTTTGTGTATTAGGATTTTGTATTAATTATCTGATGAAATAAACAAGTTTTTTGACATTACATTATTTCCCCGTAGTTTCACACTCTAGGCATGAGAATTTCTTGTCAATTTGTATGCTATTTCGTTGACAGTTGCATTTCCTAGTTGCTCGATTATTTGATTGTAGCACTTTTTGAGTATTTAGCATTAGCCTAACTCGAATTTGACGACATTTCGTAAGAAAATAATATTAACCTACACACATGGTTGGGGTTTTCGCAAAAGCTATTGCTGCGCTTTGATTTGTTGCGATACGAAAACCGCAACAATAGGCCCCTTAAAAATTCGCAGCAATTTACAATTATTCTAGTAGCGAAATGACACTTATCATAACAATAATAGCACTCAACATTGCTATAATCTCTCGGCCGAGATTTTGATATGCTTCATTGATTATCTATCCTCGACTTGTTCCTCCCTCTCTCATAAACTTACGCTGCAAGTGCCTGATCACCAAACGAAATAGCACCATCTATTTTTGTAACATCATCCTCTCATTTTCCTAAACAATTATTGTTGATTCATCTAGCATAATTTTCTCCCTTTCCACTAGAAAAACTGTACAATAGGCCTATAGGACTTCGATAGTGAAGCCAATAACAAAAGGGCCTGATCTTGCTCCTAATCCAATATTTCATCATTGGCATTGTGCAACTAGCACACTAGCTGGTTAGAACTATTAACATGATCTTGCAAAGTTATAGCACTTTCCTTCTTCAATTGGCACAACTCTCACGCAGACACAATCGATTGGTTAACAGTGCTAATTCAAAGCATTAGACACTATGTAGCTTCTTCAACAAGGCCTTTACATATGTCGCAGTCAAGAAAGTATACTTGGTTTGCGGGGCAATGGCCAATCGAATTGTACTAACTGCTTTCTTCTTCTTCTTGGATGCCCATCCAACATCATTCTAATTTGATGGTTTCTCCATTTCTAGAGATACAACCAAATTTTATTGTACTAACATATATATCTTCTACAATACTCTTTCACACCATATAATTTATTTTCCTATCAAACTGTTGGACCTCAAACTTTGGTGAACTCATAGCCATTATACCTTCACAAATTTTACCCCTACAAGTTGCTTTCCCAGCTCACAGTTCTCTAACATCGACTCAGATACCAGTTGTTGGAAAATTATTAAAAAACAAATACGTAAAATAATGAGAAGATAAATATAGTGCAAAAAAGGCATGTGGAGAAGTCTCTTCACCTACCATGTTGTTATTATTGTAGTTATAATTATTGTCATTATTATCACTATCATTATTAATTATTATTGATTATTATTAATTAATATTAATTAATAATATTATTTGTTATTTCTTCCCAAGTTTTTTAGTACATGTCAGCAAAATCAATTTTAGCTCAGTGCAGTTTGGCAAAAATTATTTCGAGTTGGTCTTGTAGGAGGCCACATACTTTTAATTTAAAATTAGGCAACGACCCAAGCCCAATACTAATAAGTGAACATACCACCTTTCTGAATATAATGATTAGATTAATCTATTTAGTGAGTAGTTTAATATATTAGATGACCAGTTTAATTCATTCAGTAATCACATTCGTTAATCCATTTAGTGACTAGTTTAAAACACTCGATAAGACTGCCATATTATTTTTTGAAATTGTTTAGTGTAGCTAGAGATTCAATAAGAAATAAAGGAAGGAGAAAAGAAGCAACGACTAGGTTGGTGCGAAATGTCTAGGGATAATGTTGCGTTACAGTGAGATGAAATGAGCTTGTTAGGAGAATAAGCTTGGGTTTGTCTAACATAAAATTAGACCGTCTATACTAATAATTTTTGTTTTCTTTCAATTCAGTTCAGCAAAATAAATTTTAGTGCACAAGCAAGTTTAAGCTTAGAACACAAAACCTTAATTAAGTACTAGCTTTCTATGCACATGATGCGTGCGATAATATTTTTTCTAATCGGACTTCCGTATTCTCAAATAACTAACTTTATGTGCGTGCAATACATTTGCGGCGAAAACTTTTTATAATAGTGTAAGTAGACAATTGGTTTCCAATGTGATAAACAAAGTATGCACTTACAATTAATATATCATTTAAAAAATAGACATAAGAACACCGTGCATTTTAATTTTTTAAGTTTGAATTTTATTTTATTTATTTATTTTCGAGTTGATTAATTTTTTATTTCTTCATTTTTATTGCTAATTCAAGTTTATTACAAATATTTCAATCAATTTATGTTTGTAAGAGACCTTCTATATTTGTGGGCTAATTCCTATTAGTTTTGACTTTTTAAATTGGTTTGTAGAAAAAATTTAAGGATAGTTTTATTTTTATTAAGTTACTTAATGTGTGTTGTGAATATTAAGCGGTATATTTTAAGTTTTAAAAAATCATGAGGGCTTTTGAGTAATTTGATAGAGGATGCCATAGCCTTCCCACTTCCCTTATGTAATAGAGATTTTATTGTACGAAACCAAAAATGTTCCATCATGGAGAAACATAAATTTCTTTTTTGGTGGTTTATCAAGTCATTGACAGCAAACACAAGAACAGTTGAGATTGTTCTACAATAGGCACATAGGATTTAGGAACAACGAAACTACTTTCGTTAGGCAGGTGCATTAGAGTTATATAATAGAAGATCAATAAGAGTACAGAAGCTAAAAAAAACTTACCTAAGGGATTTCCAGCAAGCAGATGCAGTGGTGTCTCATTACGTTTATTGACTAAACCAACTGATCTGTTATCGTACTTTAAAATTCCCATTGCTAATTCAATGTTCTTCTCTTCTATGAGTGCTAAATGGAGAGGCGTATTGCCTTCTGCATTATGCACCAACCATGGATTGTAATAAGGAGCACCCATGCGCATAGCCTCAATCTGATTTTTAGAAATACACTGATGATAAGAGTCCAGTAGCACTAGCAAAAGGTCGGATTGCCACAATAATGATGAGAAAACTTGATAACCATAGTTTTGTTGGGTGTTATATGGATTTTCCGAAGCAATATATATTGTGGTAGAAGATTGATTTCGTGTAAGGATATGAATCGGATTATCCCCATTAATGTCTGTTTGAGAAATAAGTTCTGGACATAAGCTTCCAACAACTGTTTGGATGAAGTCTACAAAGTCCCTTGCATTATATAACTTCCATTATTTATCTGCATTAATCGATGAAGGATATTTCTTCCCTCCAAGTCTTTTGAGAGTAAGAAATGAATTCCATAGATTCTTGTTTTTTCTCTTAATAAGGTTATGTTTGCTCCGTCTGCTGCTTCACATTCCTCCAATGTCAATTTTCGATTCTGTTAGCAATAAATGCAATTTCTAGGACCTAGGGTTTGCTAGTTAACTTCAAGTTCAACAATAAATGCAAAGTTGTAAACTTTAAGTGAGAAAGGTAAGCAATAAAGAGAGACAAAGATCTAACGTGGTTCGGTCAATCTTGACCTACATCCACAAAGTAAGAACCTTGGAGTTTTCTTTGGCCTCTCTAATGGAGGAATTACAATGGAGAAGAAGAAGGAGAGGAGGAGAGAGAGAGAGTTATATTTTTGTGGCTAATTTGAATCTTAGGGTTCTAAAATGCCTTTAGGATGCCTTATATATGACACCCTTAAGGTTACAAAATGACCCAAAACCCAAAACATTAAATCCAGAAAAATCCGGATTAAAATCACGAAAAACGCGAAACAGGGCAAGCTGCCCGGCCGGGCTCCATCCCAGCCCGCCCGGTGCAGGATTTTCTCAAATAATATGCCTTCGAGGCAGAATGTTGGTAAGTGGGCTGGCCCGCCCGAGCTTGTGCTGGCCCGCCCGGGCTTGTCCGCCCGCTCGGGCTCCTTCATGCCCGCCCGGGCTGCTCTCCTTGGACCAAGTTCAAGCTTCGCTCGTCCGGACCGTTGCTTCGAGGTCTCATTCCTCTTCTTCTTCACTGAAAAATCAAGGCATATTCTACAATTCTCCACCTTGACTTGAATTTCTCCAAACACCTCCAATAACAACAAAAACACTAATAAAACTCCAAAGCTCTACCCCATAGGGGCCTACAACAAACAAGAGGATAGACCCACCAAGTTCACACACAAAGTGAACTTAGTGGTTGGCAAAGGCTTTGTCAACATGTCGGATGGGTTCTCCTCGGTACGAATCTTCATCAATGTCAACTCTTTCTTATCAATGACATTCCGGATGAAGTTGTACTTCACATCAATATGCTTCGTTCTTCTATGGAACGTGTTTTGGTTCTTAGCCAAGTGAATGGCACTTTGGCTATCACAAAATACGGACACCTCCTTAGAATACGAGCTAATCTCCCCAACCAAACCTTTGAGCCACTTTGCCTCCTTGAATGCCTCGGTAATTGCCATGAACTCCGCTTCCGTAGTTGAAAGAGCTACAACATCTTGTAGCGAAGATTGCCAACTCACGGCTGTACCTCCCAAGGTAAACACATAACCCGAAGTTGATTTCCGATCATCCAAGTCTCCACCATAATCCGAATCATAATACCCAATCACACCATTTGCATCTTGGCCAAACTCCAAGCAAATGTGTGAGGTACCCTTCAAGTACCTTAGAAGCCATTTCAAAGCTTCCCAATGCCCTTTCCCGGGCCTTGACATATAACGGCTCACCATGCTCACCGCTTGAGCAATGTCCGGCCTAGAACATACCATGGCATACATCACACTCCCAACGGCACTAGTATAGGGGATGTGAACCATGGCCCTTTCTTCTTCTTCGGACTGAGGACAAAGCTCCTTTGAGAGCTTGAAGTGAGAACCGAGAGGAGTAGAAACAGGCTTTGCATTGCTCATTGAGAATCTCTCAAGAATCTTCTCAATGTACCTCCTTTGGCTAAGGTACAACACCCCCTTAGATCGATCTCTCCAAATCTCCATCCCAAGTATCTTCTTGGCTTCACCAAGATTCTTCATATCAAACTCACTACTCAACAACTTCTTCAAATTGTTGACCTCAATCAAATGCTTGCAAGCAACCAACATATCATCAACATAAAGCAAAAGGTAAATGAAGGAACCACTTACTAGCTCTTTGTAGTAGACACAACTATCATAGGAGCTTCTTGTGAACTCATGAGCCAACATAAACGAATCAAATCGCCTATACCATTGCCTAGGAGATTGCTTCAACCCATACAATGACTTTACCAAACGGCACACATGCTCTTCTTTCCCTTCAACCTCAAAACCTTCCGGTTACTTCATGTAGATTTCCTCCTCCAAGTCCCCATGGAGGAAAGCGGTCTTAACATCAAGTTGATGTAGCTCCAAGTCTTCCATAGCTACCAAGGCAAGCAAAACTCTAATGGACGAGTGCTTCACAACCGGTGAGAAAACTTCATGAAAATCAACACCCTCAACTTGAGTGAAACCCCTTGCCACAACTCTTGCCTTATAGACGGGACCTCCCGAATCCGGTGTACCCTCTTTTCTCTTGTACACCCATTTACACCAAACGATCTTCTTCTTCTTAGGTGCAACAACTAACTCCCAAGTATTGTTCTTGTGCAAAGACTCCATTTCTTGCTTCATTGCCAACAACCACTTGCTTGAATCGGGTAGAGACATTTCTTCCTTGTAGGAGCATGGATCATCAAAGGTCTCTACCTCATTTGCCACGGTGAGAGCATATTGCACATAGTCACACTCCTCAACATATCTTTGAGGAGGCTTGATTTGCCTTCTTTGTCTCTCACTAGCAAGTGTCTTGCGTTGGGTTTGTGGTGAACCCTCAACATGCCTCTCTTGGGTGAGAGCATCATCATGTGAAGCACTTTCAAGCTCCACCTTCTCCTCGGTGTCATGAGATGAACCTACATCATTACAAATAGCAAGCTCCTTCTCCGGAGTGATCATACATGATTCATCAAACACAACATCTCTAGAAGTTATTACCCTCCTAGATTTTTCACACCAAACTCTATATCCCTTAACCCCCAAACCATAGCCAACAAATACTCACTTTCTAGCTCTAGGTTCAAGTTTATCCTCATTTACATGAATGTAGGTCGGACAACCAAAAACTTTCAAATTAGAATAATCACATGGAGTTCCGAACCATACCTCTTGAGGAGATTTAAAGTTAAGGGCGGAGTGAGGAGACCGGTTCACCAAATAACATGCCGTTGCAACCGCTTCGGCCCAAAAGATCTTCCCCAACTTGGCTTGGGAGAGCATACATCTTGCCCTCTCTAGGAGAGTCCTATTCATCCTCTCCGCAACACCGTTTTGTTGAGGCCTCCCAACACAAGTTCTATGACGAACAATGCCTTCATCAAGACAATACTTAGTGAACTTCTTTTCAACGAACTCTAGGCCATTGTCGGTTCTCAAAACCTTGATCTTCTTGTCGGTCTTCCTCTCAATCATAGTCTTCCATTGAAGAAACACATCAAACACACCATCCTTGTGCTTGAGAAAGAACGACCACACCTTCCTAGAGAAATCATCAATTATTGTGAGCAAGTAACTACAACCACCCAAAGAAGTCTTCCTAGAGGGACCCCACAAATCCGAATGGATGTAATCAAGAGGTCCTTTGGTGTTGTGTATTGCGGGCTTAAAGCTAACCCGCTTGTGTTTACCAAACACACAAGGCTCACAAAAGCCAAGGTTGCCTAGCTTCACATTGTCTAGCAATCCTTGCTTGCAAAGTTCGGACATTCCTTGCTCTCCCATATGACCAAGCCTCAAATGCCAAAGCTTGGTATCATCGTCACTCATAGTGGCGGTGGAGACATTTGCCGAACCACTAACCATGGAACCTTGTAGTACATACAAGCTTCCCCTTTTAATACCCTTCATCAACACAAGTGCACCCCTAATAACCTTCAATACTCCACCTTCCGCTATGTACTTACACCCATTGTTGTCAAGAGTACCAAGAGAGATCAAGTTCTTCTTCATTTCCGGAACATGGCGGACTTTGGACAATGTTCTAACCGTGCCATCAAACATCTTGATATCCACGGACCCTATGCCAATCACCTTGCAAGTTGCATTGTTACACATGGTGACCGTGCCTCCATTATACTCCTCATATGAGGTGAACATGTCGTTGTAGGGTGTCACATGAAAAGAACATCCCGAGTCCATTATCCATTCACTCTTGCTCTTGAGCCTATCATGAGTAACAACCAAAGCTCCACTTTCGCCATCGGAATCAACATAGCTTACATCGGCGGAGTTCATGGGTTCCTTGCCTTTCCCGGGCTTACTATCCCCCGATTGCTTGTTTTTCAACTTATAGCATTCGGACTTAATGTGCCCCTTTAGATGACAATAATTATAAGTCTTGTGCTTATTAGAATTGGGCTTCTTTGACTTAGAACGCCACCTATTCTTACCACCATTACCACCTTGACTAGTAGATGCAACATCATTTGATCTACCCCTAACAAACAAGCCATCACTAGAGTTTGATGATTTAGATGTCAATTGATTATCAATCAACTCCCTTTGTTTCAAAGCATCCCTAACATCATCAATACTCAAATCATCTCTACCATACAAGATAGTTTCCCTAAAATGCTTGTATGAAGATGGTAATGAAAACAACAACCAAATAGCCAAATCTTCATCATCCAAAGTCACATCAATATTTTGAAGATCCATCACAAAAGAATAAAACTCATCAATATGAGACTTAAGAGAATTACCTTCCTCAAGTCGAAGGTCATACAATCTACTCTTGAGTAGAAGTCGGTTGGTGACACTCTTTGCCATGTAAAGAGACTCCAACTTCAACCATAGACCCGCCGCGGAATCCTCCTTAGCAACTTCCCTCAATACTTCATTCGAGAGGCAAAGTTGTATAGCCGATAAGGCCTTCAAATCCACTTCTTCCCATTTCTCTTCGGTCATAGTAGTAGGCTTCTTCACCTTGCGCTCTAGAGCCTTGTGAACACCATTTTGAATCAAGATTGCCTTCATCTTCACTTGCCATAGTCCAAAGTTGATGGACCTATCAAACTTCTCAATATCAAGCTTCATTGTTGACATATCCTTCAAAGAAATCAACTAGAAACCTCCCAAACCTAAAGCTCTTGATACCAATTGTTAGTAATAAATGCAATTTCTAGGACCTAGGGTTTGCTAGTTAACTTCAAGTTCAACAATAAATGCAAAGTTGTAAACTTTAAGTGAGAAAGGTAAGCAATAAAGAGAGACAAAGATTTAACGTGGTTCGGTCAATCTTGACCTACATCCACAAAGTAAGAACCTTGGAGTTTTCTTTAGCCTCTCTAATGGAGGAATTACAATGGAGAAGAAGAAGGAGAGGAGGAGAGAGAGAGAGTTATATTTTTGTGGCTAATTTGAATCTTAGGGTTCTAAAATGCCTTTAGGATGCCTAATATATGACACCCTTAAGGTTACAAAATGACCCAAAACCCAAAACATTAAATCCGGAAAAATCGGGATTAAAATCACGAAAAACGCGAAACAGGGCAAGCTGCCCGGCCGGGCGCCCGCCCGGGCTCCAACCCAGCCCGCCCGGTGCAGGCTTTTCTCAAATAATCTGCCTTCGAGGCGGGAATGTTGGTAAGTGGGCTGCCCGCCCGAGCTTGTCTTTGCCCGGGCTTGTCCGCCCGCCCGGCTCCTTCATGCCCGTCCGGGCTGCTCTGCTTGGACCAAGTTCAAGCTTCGCTCGTCCGGGCCGTTGCTTCGAGGTCTCATTCCTCTTCTTCTTCACTGAAAAATCAAGGCATATTCTACAATTCTCCACCTTGACTTGAATTTCTCCAAACACCTCCAATAACAACATTATCATTAATGTTAAGAAACATGATGTCCCTGCAAAATAACTTTCTTACCCTCTTACAACTTAATTTTAGTAAAGGAAAGAATGAGAAAGGGAAAAAAAGGATAATCTAATGTTTGGTTAGCGTTATTTAACCGTTAAAACAAAGGGAAGAGAGAAGAAAATTTGACTTGACACATTTTTATAAGGTCTTTCTTCCTAAATTCCTCTAATTTTAAAAGGAAAGAAAAGTGAAAATTTTATTGAAATTTTTCCTACCAATACCTTCCACGAAATCCCAAAATTTTAAACCAAATATAAAAAGCCATTAAAATAATTTCATTTCCTTTCTTTTCCATCTAAAAGTCCAACTAACTAATCTAATTGTTGGTAAAAAAAAAATAACATCTTACCCGCGACAATTACTGTTGGGCCGTCAAAGGCTAGATTCCCATGAAGGCATGAACAACACCCAACAATGAACATCTGAATAATCTTTCTTTCTATGGGTCAAGGCCTCGACTGTAGGGATGGAAATGGATGGGATTCGGGGCGGGTGGAGCATCACCCGCATCCATCACCCGCATCCATCCGCTCCACCCGCATCCATCCATCCGTGACCCACCGGGTGAAACGGGTGGGTCGGGTGATAAACGGGTGAAACCATATAGTATATTTTCTAATGAAATTTGTGATATGATACACATGATATAAAATATTTCTATCCAAAATATAAAAAGTAAGTAAGTTTACATATAAAACTAAATAAATGGGTGATGGGTTGGAGGTTAAACGGGTGATGGATCGGGTGACGGGTGAAAAAATTCTCACCCACCACCCGCTTTCCATCCATTTAAATCGGGTTTTTCATCCATTTAAAAAACTGGGTTAAACGGGTGATGGATGATCCATCACCCATTTCCATCCTTACTCGACTGTTTCTTGTCTCATTTTTTTACTGTATCCCTTATCTTCCTTTATTTTTTCGTTTGTTTATAGATAACCTTGATCTTTCTCTCACCTCGCAACTTTTCTGTTCTCATGTTTACTTCTAGGCTCTAGCCATCTTTTTCTTCTCATTTTTGTCAATTCTTTTCTTACTCTCCTTCCCGTTCAATTAATTTTTACTTACAGAATAGACATATCAAATAAAAAACACGTTTCATCTCCAATCATAAAAAGATTTATAACAATAAAACGACAGTAAATTATCCGACGGAATGTTGTTGCGTGTATAATCTAACTCGTAAATGATAAAGCAAAATAATGCACCAATTAGACTGAAAGAAAACATTTTTGTATAGAAAAAACAATGTTTTTCTGGTCTTTACCACCTTTTCCATTACTGATATTAATTTTTACCACCTTTTCTATTACTGATTTTAAATTCTATCACCTTTCTATTAGTGATTTGAGTTTGTTTCAGCACCCTTGATTCCCCACCGCCGGAGTTTTTCAATTTGACGGTTTTGGGGGCAACCCGAATGTCAGGCGGATTATTATCTCATATAAAACCCATAATGTGGAAGGGAGGGGTTCGAGTTTATACGTTTGAAAGTAATCATCCCTTTATCTGGGTAATTTCACTAACCAAATGAAGTTATATAACTATATAAGTGATCATTATTATCTCATATAAAACCCAGATAAAACCGTGGGTGCTGAAACAGGACAAAATACTGAAAAAATTGGTAGGAATTGGGGTTTTGGTAGGAGGGACTAGGAAGTTTTATGGAACTTAAATATGGCTGGTTTGGTAAAAAACCAGTTCTTGGATTTGATTAAAAGCAGAGATTGAAGAGGAGACAAAATTAGAGAGAGAAAGAAATGGCTCCTGCTCCTGCTGTTGGGAATTTCATTCACAGATCAGGTTTTCTCCCACAGCTTGATGTCAGTGAAGCAGATGATATTTCTCATTTTGCTTTGTGTTAAGACTTAATTTTTTTTTTTAATAAGGCAAGAAAAACTAGGCAAGCCTCTAAGAGAAAACCAGTCACAAGCATCCTTTCGGATGATGGAAGCATCCTTTCGGATGATGGAGAGAAGATCCAAGAGTAGAGCAGGAGTGCCCCTGTGTTAAGACTTAATAGTATAACCCACATGTGAGTTAGGAAATAATTATCCCACATTGAAAAATTAGAGAGAGAGAGTGACTAACATATAGATTGGTGGGTTACTCCACCTATCACCAATTGGTTTTAGGACGGAACCCTGCTAACCTTATATGTGGTCAAACTCTCCTCCGGCGTAGGCTTGTGTTTAGTCCGCTTGTCCAACAAGTAAGCTGTAGATGGAGCTTTCTTGTCTAGCAAGTAAACTAGTATCCCTTAGATGTTCTTCCTTGGAGACTTGTGTAACAAATGTCCAAATCAACCTAGTCCAAGCCTGAGCTCACTCCCGAACCTGCAAAAAAGGGACCCACCCAGGAGGTTTGGGTGGTGGTTCCCCCTCCGATGCTTAAGTCAGATATCAGGAGTTGTAAGAGAAAGTAGAGATAGAGAGAGAAAGTGAGAGAGTAGTTTTACAGAGTAACTTTGCACTGTTTGCCTTGAATGATCTTCCTCCTGATTTCAGGGGTATTTATAGTGATAGCAAGATGACAACAAACCTTAAAATCTGCCCTACAATAGTGGCTTCTGATTGGCTGAAGAATCAGATCATGACACGTGGCAGGCCATGATTTGAGAGGGTTTATCAACCACTCTCATGCAGCCACCTCACGAGTGGCCTCCTCGACTTCCATTTGTGCCAGAAAAGTAGCCTTTTAACCAATCTGAGCCTAGCCCAAAGGGTAGATCTTTTTCCTCTATTCATCAGGGGGGACACATGTAGGGCTCAGATGACCCCAAGTGTCGTAAGAGGAACCGTAGATTTTAGGCTACAACATTTGCCGCTAAAAGGGTTTTCACTATTGGCCCATCTGACGGTTAAGGCCCTTTTACCCAAGGTAGCTTCATTAGGCCCATCTGACGGTTAAGACTTTTTAACCCAAGGTAGCTTTATTTGAAATGAATGAAAGGACACGCCTTTTAACGGGTTTTTACCGGGTCATGACCGACCGTTGTACCCTTTCTCCCGGTCATTCTTGACCGGCACCCCCTGGTTTCTTTCTCCTCTATAAATAAACTTGGTGTGAAAACATTTGATCATTTCACACCTTGAACGAATTTTTCTAGAGAGAGAAGCTCTGCAAATTTTCTAGAGAGATAGGGAGATCGTCCAGCTTCAGCATTCTTCACCGAATCGTCCAGACGTTCTTAGCAGGTATCGTTTCTTTGTTCTTTTCCTTCTTCTTTATTCTATATTCTTTCTTAGAAAAGCAATAAAATGGAATCTTCTTCGTCAAACAATCCTAGCCGACCAAGAGCTTGTCTTGAACTTAGAACCGATACTTCTTCTTCGGCACATTCTAGAGTTGGGCCTCTTCAGGTCGAGTACATATTTTTTCATAGTTTTGGCCGAGAAAGTCAGACGACCTAGTCTTTACCTGTGCAGGGTAATCTGGCGCGCGTCAAGCAAACGGCCCGTCTAAGACGAAGAGTAATAATCCGTCAAACAGTTCGAGATATGGAAGAGTCAACTGGACGGGTACCGGGACGGGGCAAGGGGAGGTTCGAGTCTTTGGACCTTTGGACGGACCTCCTTCCCACGACCATTTTTTAGGAATCGAAATAAGCCCTGAGGCAGGTCCTTCTGGTAGGGACACCAACATGGAGGAAACCGGCGAAGATGATAACGCCACTGAGTCTGATAATGCCGAAGAATCAGACGAGGCTTCTACTACCTCGTCGGAAATTTGAAGGCGTCTAGGTCCCCTCTCTGACCCCAGCTTTATTTTGGTCAACCGCAAATGGTTGGAGAAAATCGGACCAGACCCTAACTATTTGTTGTCCCATATGCCCATGCCGGGCTTCTCCTTTGTTATTCCGAATAAAGACGCGACGATCCTGAGCGCTCCCAGGAATCATTTCGCCGTCTACAAACTGGCCTTGGACGCGGGATTGAGATTCCCTCTCCATGAATTCGTAGAACAAATACTGGCAGTTCTACCACATCGGCCATAATCGGTGGCTCCAAACGCTTGGCACAACGTCTTGACGTTCATTGCCGTCTGTGAGCTGCGCGGCTTAGCCCTTTCCATTCAAGCCTTCACTCACATCCATTATGCGGCCAAGGTACCTGGGGCCGTGGACGGGGCTTGGCTAAGCATCTGCAACCGTCCGGCTTCATGACGGCTTGGGAAAGCCGTCGAAAATGCACGTGGAAGCCCGAGCTTCATCTTCTTAAAGGCGGCCAATGATTCGGCCACCGAGAGCTATAGATTCTATAATCGGTCAGTCACGAACACGGGGCGAAGCGATCCTGGGCTGGACTCGGAGGATAGCTTCGACGAAGAAGTGGTGGAGTACTTCAGAGTAAAGGAGTACTCCAGGCCCGGCCAACAATCTTTTAAGGGACCATCTAACTGGATACCCTTTAAAGAAATGTTTTACCAAGACGACTTCTTGGTGGCCGCCGGGTTGCGGTTGGCCAATGATAAAGGTATATATTCAAAATCCCCAAGTAAAACTCTTCGTCCATAATTCATTAGACTAACCAATTTTTTGTCTTTTTGCCGCAGACTCGACCAGAACACGTCTCAAGGCTTCTTGGACGGGAGATATAAGCATGTCTAAATTCACAGACAATCTATGGAAGGAATATGCCAAAAGCAGTGCCGAAAAGAGGGACTGAGACACTGGTAAATTATATATATACGTCTCTTTTTTTTTTTTTTTTTTTTAGACGAGGATCATTCTAGCTCGTCCGGAATTGACATCCAATCTTTGGACGAGAATTACCCAAAGAAGGAAAACGTCCAAGCATGGACGTTCACCTTTGGGACATTCTCGTCTGAGATTCTGAATATCTTTGGACGAGTACTATTTGGACTCGTCAAAGTAATCGTAACTTTCTCTGGACGAGGATAGCCCGAAGAAGGAAAGCGTCCATGCTTGGACGGCCACCTTCTTTGGGCCATTCTCGTCTGAAAGGCTGAATGTCTTTGGACGAGTACCATTGGAACTCGTCCAAGTAATTGTACCTTTCCCTGGACGAGGATAACCCGAAGAAGGAAAGCGTCCATGCTTGGACGGCCACCTTCTTTGGGCCATTCTCGTCTGAAAGGCTGAATGTCTTTGGACGAGTACCATTGGAACTCGTCCAAGTAATTGTACCTTTCCACTGGGACGAGGATAACCCGAAGAAGGAAAGCGTCCATGCTTGGACGGCCACCTTCTTTAGGCCATTCTCGTCTGAAAGGCTGAATGTCTTTGGACGAGTACCATTGGAACTCGTCCAAGTAATTGTACCTTTCCCTGGACGAGGATAACCCGAAGAAGGAAAGCGTCCATGCTTGGACGGCCACCTTTTTGGGCAATGCTCGTCTGAAGGGTTTCAAGTTCTGAAACAGGATGAAGAATTGATTTTCTGCCTTTGGACGAGAGTCATTTTAGCCCTTCCAATTTTGGGACGGCTTCCTCCTTTGTATCGGCTTCTTCTGCATTCGGAAATTTTTTCAGACGAGGTCCCCTGAGGAATGGAGGTGTCCATTATAGGACGCCTTCCTTCTTTGGGTGATTTTAGATGCGAGACATTGTAATTTTTTCTTTGAACTTTTGCCCTTGGGGACGACCAGTATGATAACTTGTTTATTTTTTGCAGAAAAATACTCCTACGAACAAACTTCCCCATGGGAAGTCGTCCTCGTCCAAAAAGAGGCCTACCGCCGTAACGGACCAACCTCGGCGAAAAAGCCTAAGGGCTTTACAAGGAAGAGGGCGAGAAGTCGACTCCTGGTTTGGTGAAGCGGGGAGAAGAGCATGCCTCCCCCTAAAGATAAAGTCTCGAAAGTGGGGCCTTCCTGGCGATGTTCTCGCCGAGTGGGAGAAGAGTTCGACCCCACCGGTCGGTTGGACGTTTGCCCTCGACTTAGGCGAAGTCGGGCCGAGTCGGCCTTGGCTTTGGTTGTTCCGGGGCTCAAGCGGCTGCGAGAACTACCCGGCCCGAGTGGGTCGGTGGCAAGGCGGGTGTCGCGGATGCTGCCGGGCCGTTAGATCGGCTTCCATCTCGTCTGGTGAGTCGTATTATCCGAATAGAGTTAGGACAGTGCGGGTCGGCGGACAGTCTATGAGTCCGTCCAATAGACAAGCCATCGTTTTTCCCATCTAGATAACTTACTCTCCCCCTCTTTCAGATAAGGGCAAAGGCCCCGCTATACCCCCAGCTCCTACTACCATAGACTCGGACGAGGAGTCTTCTCCTGCTTTTGCCAAAATGTCTAAGGGAGAAAAAGATCGGCTTAAGCAGGAGCTCTTCAAGTGCTACCCTGAATCCTACATCAAAGGGTTAAGGGGAGCATTTGCCGGGCATGTGGGCTACATGTCCCGACTTCTTTGCTGAGGTATAATTTCTGCTTAGGTTTTGTTTTATACTTGTTCAAAATTTGTTGTTTTTGTAACTCGTCTAATGACTTGATATATTTTTCTTGTCCCGACTTTTTGCTCGCGACATGCTTACCGAAGAGAGGGCGAGGAGGCGAGAAAAGAGAATAAGCATCTCGTCCACTGGCTACAACGGCAGGCGACAAGGCCATCCATCACATTGAGATGGTTAATACCCTTCATCGTCGATCCCTGGATGCTTTGGAGAAGAGGTCGGCTAACTTGGAGTCCGAGAACAAGAACTATCTTGTTACCATCCAAGACCTATACAAGGAGCCGGACCATTTGATGATGGTTATTGATACTGTTTCTACTGAGCTGAAGGGTGAAAGAGATGTTGCTCTCCTTGCCGCTGTTGAGTTGAGAAGGGAGAACATTCTCCTAAGGGCGAAGATTGCCCGTCTGGAAAGGGAGGCAGCTCAAGCTTTTTGCTATGCCAAGGAAGGATTGGCTCAAGTTGTTGAAACGTCTAAAAGGCGGGCCATCAAGGCCTTTGAGATCTTGGCGGAAGGCGATGAGGTCCCCGGCCGTGCGTCGTCTGGAGTATCGGCGGAGCGTCCATCGTGCTATGGTTTGTGCTGAGGAACCTCCGGAGTTTTTTGGAGTCGGACGACGAAGGCTGCGGGCCGAGGAGAACCCGGAAGACGACCAAGAAACTCGCTACGAAGACGAAGCCTAATTTTAGGTTTATTTTCATGTTTCTTGGCTTGTTTGCATTTGTACCTTTAACTCTTCGACTCTTAGGTTGTAATTCTTGATCAATCATATAGGAAGGAGAATTTTTGTCAATTGCTGTCTTTTATCTTTCGAATTCCAATTTGACTAAGTATTGAATGAGCTTCGTCTCGAATGTTGGACGATCATCACGATGTTTAAGGAAATAACAACGTGCTTGCCTTTAGACGACCGAAAATGCATCCAAAAGAAGTGACTCGTCCCGAACTTTTTGGACGGCCTACGATATTTAATTGAGCTGCGCATGCCACTTCGATCCTTGCCCTTGGACGATTACAAATTTCTCAAAAAGTGCCCAAGTGCTTATAGAGAATCGTCGTGGAACTTTAGATGGTCTTCTCCTTTTAAACGAGCCACACTTTAGCCGTTTTTCTTGAGTTGGTAACACTCGTCTGTAGTATCAAAATATCTCAAAAGACATTTCGATTTGTCCTGGTTTTTTAGACGACCTTCTCTCTTTAGCTCGTCCTATAGGCTGTCTCATCCCCCCTTCTTGGGCTAAGCTCAACCATATATGATGGACGAGCCATAGTCTAAGAAGGAGAGCGGCCAACTTTGGCCAAGCCCTGCTGAAATTGCCGAGGACGAGCTTTAGAGACATGGTCTAACAATTGCCTAGCCGCCTTCCTTGAGTGAGCAACACTCGTCCGAAAGTAGCGATCCCTTACTAGGGTCTTTACTACTTAGCTGCCCGTATATTTGAAAATAAGTATCCTTTACCAAGGGCTTATTTACAGTCGGCTTTCTCTTAGAGACTTTGACGTTTCTCTTACTAGAGATTTTGTCAAATTGATTGCCAATGTATGTTATCAACCTTTAGGTCGTTATACTTTTGGCCGGTCTCTTCGAGGGAGTGATGTTCGGCATAGAAATGAGTATTTTTGTTCCAAGTTATTGTCACTTTTACACTAATAACTGATTTAATGCCCCAAAGTGAACCAACTTGGTGAAAATAAACATGAAAATACTGACGGTAAGATAGTAGGAATTGTATTATATGAATTTTGCTTGACTAAGTGCCAAGATACATGTATACAATTCTTTTTTTTTTAGTTAGTCTGTCTTGTGGCACATTGGACTTACTACAACTTTCAATTTGGATTCTGACGACGATTGAGTTAAACGTGGTACTTCTTCAAATTATCTGAATTCCAAGTACGCTGTATAGGTCGTCCATCTAGAGCTTGGAGACGAAAAGTCCCACTGTGCAGCTCTTGGATAATTAGATAAGGTCCTTCCCAGTTTGGTGTTAGCTTCCCTAGCTCCTTAGCTCGTCCAACCGCCTCCATTTTTCTTAGAACAAGATCCCCCACCTTGAGTGGTCGTCTAACAACTCTTTTGTTAAACTCCCGAGCCATTCTCAACTTGTACAATTGCATTCTCAGTAAGGCATTGCCCCTGACTTCTGGTACTTGGTCCAAAGCCGTGCGTAATGCAGCCCAGTTGGCATCTTCAGTGTACAACATGACTCGCAAGGTGGGTTCATCAATCTCAATGGGCAAGACGGCTTCAGTGCCATAGACTAACATGAAAGGCATCTCGCCTGTTGAATTCTTAGTAGTTGTTCTAATGGACCATAACACTAATTGTAGCTCTTCAACCCATTGTCCCTTGGCGTTTTCCAGCTTCCTCTTGATTCCATTTGATGGAATCTTGTTGAAGGACTCGACTTGCCCATTGGCTTGTGGGTGGGCGACTGCCGCAAAGTGAGCTTTGATTTCTCTTTCTGACAACCAATCTTTCAGCTTAGGCGTTTCGAACTGTGGACCATTATCAAAGACGATGGACTGAGGCATGCCAAAACGAGTTATAATGTTTTTCCAGATGAAGCCCTTGACGTCGTTTGTTGTTATTCCTCGCATGGCTTCAGCCTCTATCCATTTAGTGAAATAGTCCACTGCTACTACCACAAACTTCTTTTGCCCAGCTGCCACCGGAAAAGGTCCTAATATGTCCATGCCCCATTTGGCAAAAGGCAGGGGGAACAAAATGGGGCTTAGGTAGTTGGACGGCTTCTGATGCAGCTTTCCATGTTTCTGGCAACTATCGCACTTTTTTGCATAGACGAGGGCGTCTTCCTTCAAGGTGGGCCAGTAGTACCCCGTCCTTAAAGCCTTTTCTCCTAATGCTCTTCCCCCAATGTGCGATGCACAAGCTCCCTCATGGAGTTCTTTCAAAACCTCTAGGCCATCTTCTCTGGTGATGCACTTGAGGAGAGGACGGTTGAATGATTTCTTATAAAGGGTCTCATCCCATAGTTCAAACCACTTGTCTCTAGCCTTCACATACTTGGCCTCTACAGGGTCAGAAGGCAATTGCCCCGTCTTCTTGTATTCTATGATCGGCTCCATCCAGACTGCTCCTCGGCTAAGAAACATAATCTGCTCTTGGTCAATGCTCTTTTTGGGTTTGACTTCCCAAAAAACTGTTCTTGGCACATCTCCTTGGTAGGGCCGCCAATTTAGAGAGAGCATCTGCTTGATGATTTTCTGACCTTGGCACTTGGTCGAGAACAAATCGTTTTAATGGCTCAATCTCATCCTTGATCAGTCGCATGTATTTGCTCATTGATGCTTCTTTGCATTCAAAATCTCCATTGACACGATCGACAACTAAGAGAGAGTCCGGATTTGGCCTCAATCTCTGACTCCGGCCGCCTTGCACATTTTGATTCCAGCTAAGAGTGCTTCATATTCAGCTTCGTTATTGGACGCTTTGAATTGGAATCTTAATGCATATTCAAACTTGTCCCCTTCGGGAGATTGACAAATGATTCCTGCCCCACATCCATTGGATCGTGGACGATCCATCGACCATGAGCGTCCAATGCTTCCATCCTTTAGCTGGATCAGATATTGGCTCTATAGTTGGCCGAGTAAGCTCAACTATAAAATCTGCCAAGGCTTGCCCCTTAATGGCTTTCCTTGGTTCAAATGATATATCAAACATGTTGAGCTCAACTGCCCATTTTAGCATTCACCCAGCGGCTTCCATCTTCTGCAGAACTTGCTTCAAAGGTTAATCAGTGTAGACGATTATACTGTGTGCCAAAAAGTAAGGCCTTAACTTTCTGCTGGCCATGACGAGGGCCAATCCAAACTTCTCAACTGGAGTGTACCTATTTTCCGCGTCTTTGAGTACGTGACTAACGAAATATATTGGGACTTACACGGATTCTCTTTCGGCCAGCAGAACGGCACTCACAGCCTGAGCGGACACGGCCAAATATACAAACAGCTTCTCCCCCTCAGCTGGGCTGACCAACCTAGGTAGCTGCCGAAGGTGGTCCTTGACCTGCTGTAGTGCTTGCTCCGCCTCATCTGTCCACTCAAACTTAGCTTTCTTCTTAATAGTGGCGAAGAAGTGATGGCACTTGTCGCCTGACTTAGACATGAAACGTCCAAGGCCAGCCAAGCAACCCGTCAGTCTCTGAACTTCCTTTACCTTTGACGGAGACTTCATGTCTAAAATAGCTTGTATCTTCTCGGGATTTGCTTCAATTCCCCTCTGGTCTACCAAGAAGCCTAGGAACTTTCCTGACAAAACCCCAAAAAACACATTTACTGGGATTCAGCTTTAACTTGTATTTCCTGAGAGTTTCAAAAGTTTCTCTCAAATCACCCACATGACTTTCTTCTTGACGGCTCTTGACTATCATATCATCAATATACGCTTCCATGTTCCTTCCCTAACTGTGGCTGAAAAACAAGATTGATCAATCTTTGGAATGTGGCCGGAGAATTACGCGGACCAAATGGCATTCTCAACCCGGCCATACAAATCCTTTTCGGAATGAAGGACGTTTTGTCCTGGTCCTCTGGCCACATGGGAATTTGATGGAAACCTGAATAGGCGTCCATGAAGCTTAGTAAAGCATGGCCGGCTGTGGAGTCCACTAGACTATCCAACTTCGGCCGCGGGAAGCTGTCCTTGGGACAAGCCTTGTTGAGATCGGTATAGTCTACACACATCCTCCAGGTGCCATTGGGCTTGGGCACCATGACCACATTTGCTATCCATTCTGGATAATAAGTCTCTTTGATGAATTTTGACTCCAACAACTTCTGAACTTCCTGGTCGACCGCTTGATTCCTAGCCGGCCCCAAATGCCTTTTCTTCTGACGGACTGGCTTTAATTTTGGATCAACATTTAGCCGATGGACGGCTACCTCTGGATCAATTCCAGGCATTTCTTCAACACAATAGGCAAACACGTCTTGAAATTCTTTCTGGAAGCTGATTAAGAGGTTCCTCAAGCCCAAAGAGAGCGAAGAACCAATTTTCAAGGTTCGTTCTGGACGAGCCTCATCCAGACAGACGTCTTCTGGGGCCTCGACTGGTTCTGGACGCTCCATTGCTAGTCCCATGATGGCCATCACTTCTTCAGGCAAGGGAGGCTCTTCCTTGATGATTTCATATTTTCTCTTCTTGCTGGGAAGATGCTCAGACGCCTTCCTTGAGAGAGCGAGAGGCGTCTGAGGGCTCTCAATGGCCATCTTCAATGAGGCCAATTGGTCCTTGACTATCCCGGACGTTTTCCTCTCGCTAACCACCTTCGTCTTATCTTTCTCTATTTCAGACGTTTTCCTTTCACCATTGCTAGTCCCATGATGGCCATCATCACACTCATACTTCATCAACATCAGGTGAGTTACTATTACGGCTTTGACGTGATTCAGAGTTGGTCGTCCAAGAATGACATTGTAGGCTGTCAAATCTCGGACCACCAAGAACTTGATAAACAGAGTTCTAGCGGCATCCTTTTCTCCCACTCGAACGGGCAAAGTAACAGTTCCCATTGGGTGGATGACTCCTACCCCAAACCCTATGATGGGATGGTGAACGGGAACCAAGTTCTTCTAATCAAATTTTAATCTGGACAAGCAGTCAGCACTGATGATATCCGTCGAGCTTCCAGTGTCGATCAGAATTCTTCTTACTCTCAAGTTTGCTATTTTCATTTCCACAACCAAAGGATCATCATGGGGAGTCCTCAACCTGCCCCGATCTTGCTCACTAACTACCACCCTTGGGAAGGGCTCAGCCTTTGTCTGATCAGCTAACAAAACTTGTCCAAGCTCCCTAAGGTAGTTTTTGTGTCCTCTATTAGTTGGTCCTCCGGCAGCAAACCCTCCGGAAATTACGAGAACAACATCCTCGTCTGTGCTCTCACTCTCCTTCTTCTTAGTCTGCCAATTGTCTTTCCTTTGAAACTTCCTTCCCCCTTGAGGCATATAGGAGTTCATCTTTCCCTTTCGAGCTAGCTCCTCCAAAGCCTTCTTGAGGTGCTTACTTTCATTAGTTTCGTGACCGCAACCTTGTGGAAGTGGCAATACTTGCTCTTATCCCTATTTCTATAAGGGGTTTTCATCTCAGCTGGGGCCTTCAACTCATATTGATCCTTAATCTCCATGAGAATGGAGTATTGGTCCTTGTTAAATTCAATAGGATTGCATGAGGATGGCTTAGCCTCTTTTCTCTTGCTCCTTCTGGACGAAGTGGTGGTGGAGGTTATAGCCCAAGTCTCGGCCTTCTTGGGGTTGCTCTTCCTTGACTGAGCAACCTCTTCAGGCTTCTTAGACTCGGGATGCTTTACCTCAGCACACACTTCGGTAGCGTGAATAAACGCTTCAGCTTCCCTTAAGGCTTCGGCAAGAGAGGATATTTTCTTTTTAACAAGATCAAACTTAAAGCTTCCTGGCCTTAGACCCCTAATGAAGGCGTCAAAGGCCACTCCAGCATTAAGATCTTGGATCTGAAGGGCTTCTAGGTTCAATCTCTTAACGAAACTTCTAAGAGCCTCCTTCGGTCCCTGGACGACCTTGCCTAGGTGCATGCTTGTTTTTTGCTCTTGCTTGTTGGCAATAAAGTGACTAGTGAATAAGAAACTGAGTTCCGTGAAATTATTGACTGAATTGGGTGGAAGATTGTTAAACCACTTCTGAGCTACTCCCTTCGAGTTCTTTGGGAAGTTCTTACACCAGGTAGCATCATCTACTCCTTGGACGTACATCTGATGTTTGTAAGCAGATAAGTGATCATCGGGATCTGTTGTTCCATCAAAAGGTTCTATAGTAGGGAGTTTAACCTTTGAGAAGGGGGGAGCCTCCATTATCCGGGCAGAGAATGGAGTGGGCCAGTTAATCTGGAGGGCTCCCATCTGTCCCTCAATGGGTATGTACTCCTTACGATATTCCTTTAACACCGGATCAGATGACGTGTTTGTAGGCAATGGACGCCTATAGACCATGGGCTGAGCCACCGTCTTCTCCTGTCGTGGATGAACAAGAGAGTGACTTAAACTTCGTCCCTCCACTCTGGACGACAACCTCAAAGGAGGGTCTCTCGGGTATGATGTAGAACCCGTCGCCGATCGTTGTATTGCGGCCAGCTCTCTTTGCTTCTAGATATTCTCTGGCATCTGTTTCCATTCGGGGCCCGCTTGGACGAACATGTACCTGAGTCCTTACCACCAGGTTCCAGTCCATCTTTCTTCGCTGATCATTATCCTCTGGCTGCTTTCCTCTTGCCGTCCTTCTAGAGGGTTCCTGACGAACAGGTCGACTAGGGCCTGGACGATTTTCTTGGGAACGTCCCCTAGGGGGAGGTGGATTGTTAGCAGCTGGCTCAGGGTTAAGCCGGAAAAACAGCATATTGCTCTTGATCTGTTCCTCGACGACTGCAGCCATCTTTGCCTGGAAATCATTCAAGGCGTTCTCTAGATGGGCGACAGTCACCGGACGTTCAAGATTCTCTTTAATGACAGGTTGCTGGCTTGGTCCAGTAACTTGGACGATGGACGGGGGCCTATCCCTTCCCTCGAGGCGGTCTCTCGTGTTCTCTTCGTGTCTTCGACATTAACCCGAAGACTTCGGTTTACGCGAAGTTGGACGATTGACAATCAGTCATCGTTGCGTCTCCCCACAGACGGCGCCAAATGTTTAGTCCGCTTGTCCAACAAGTATGCTGTAGATGGAGCTTTCTTGTCTAGCAAGTAAACTAGTATCCCTTAGATGTTCTTCCTTGGAGACTTGTGCAACAAATGTCCGAATCAACCTAGTCCAAGCCTGAGCTCACTCCCGAACCTGCAAAAAAGAGACCCACCCTGGAGGTTTGGGTGGTGGTTCCCCCTCCGATGCTTAAGTCAGATATCAGGAGTTGTAAGAGAAAGTAGAGATAGAGAGAGAAAGTGAGAGAGTAGTTTTACAGAGTAACTTTGCACTGTTTGCCTTGAATGATCTTCCTCCTGATTTCAGGGGTATTTATAGTGATAGCAAGATGACAGCAAACCTTAAAATATGCCCTACAATAGTGGCTTCTGATTGGCTGAAGAATCAGATCATGACACGTGGCAGACCATGATTTGAGAGGGTTTATCAACCACTCTCATGCAGCCACCTCACAGGGCTGGCCTCTGACTTCCTTTTGGGCCAGAAAAGTAGCCTTTTAACCAATCTGAGCCTAGCCCAAAGGGTGGATCTTTTTCCTCTATTCATCAGGGGGGACACATGTAGGGCTCAGATGACCCCAAGTGTCGTAAGAGGAACCGTAGATTTTAGGCTACAACAGCTTGTATTAGGCCCAATGAAGTTTATCATTGTATCCTAGCAGACGATTCTTATTAGGAAATAGCTAAGTTGTCCCAAATTGAAAAATTAGAGAGAGAATGACTAACATATAGATTGGTGGGTTACTCCACCTATCACCAATTTTTTAGATGATATGCAGCTTTCTCATTGTTTTCATAGAGTGATTAGAATAGTTGGTGTTTTTGTGAATTGGGGTTGGGGGTGGTTTAGGCAGTGGTGGTGGGGTTAGGGGGGGTTGGGGTGTGGGAAAGGTATCTTAAATTCTTTTTACATGTTTTAAAGGTTTCAGGTCATTTCAGCCTACTATAGGAATTTTTGCTATAAAGTTTGAAATTTTAAATAATAATCCAAAGGTTGTATTATTGCGGACGAAAATGCAAAAATTTGTATTATTCTAGTTAAATAATCCATAGATTTATGGATATTATCTATAATTCTATTTCTAAAAAACAATTGACAATTAAAACTTTCAAATTTCATATGTACCCTAATTATACCCCAAAATATCAAGTTCAAATAATAGTTTCAATTTCATAACAATAATATCAATTTCAATGATAATGGAAGACAAAGACATAAAATTGATGCAAAGCAGCCCCAACTTTGTAAATAAATCACTTGATATTAATATAATTCAAAACCCTAGCTAATGAATAACACCAACATATAATTTTTCTTCTTTTATAGTTTTCTTTTGTTTGGATGATCTCCGAATAAAGTTATTCAACACATACAAGTGACCCCTAACCTAATTTTTTTTTTTAGGGAAATCCAACAAAGGGGGACCCCTAACCTAATTTTGAATTTTGTTTGTGGAATTAAGATTTATGCCCCAAATTTAATTGATTCTTGAATTTGTAATTGGAAAATCAAAGAACAAGAAGGTGAAAAAGGTCGATAACAGACAAAAAAAACCTTTGATAGCCCTACTCGGACAAAAATTTAGACAGGATATGTCATCTAGTGGTTACTTTGACACATCTATCTATAAACTATAAAGTAATAGGTGGTAAAATTAAAAAAAAATCAAAAATTAGCAAAACTCAAAATCAATAGTAGAAAAGATGGTATTGACAAAAAAAATCCAAAATAATATAATAGCATTAATCGGCAGGGACGATAGTTCCTACCTCAAACGGATTATGTTGATGAATCAAAGATGCTGCTGAGATGCCTTCCATGTTTTTGATGCTGAGTTTCGCTGAAAACTCCGATAGAACTCGCACCATGACAATGTCCTTGTTCCTTGCAGCAATATGTAATGGTGTATTTCCTTCGTGGTTCTGACGATTTTTAAGGGCGTACACTTCTGGAATACCAAGCAAGTATTTACCTTCTTCATAACTAAGCGTCGTCTTAGATATCATAAGATGTAAGATGGAATTGCCAGATGCATCACATACTTCCGCAGACAGCGGGCTGAAATTAAGGTTCTTATGCAACTTATACTATAAGATGCGCTCAACGTCGCTGCCTCATGAAGAGGAGTCGAGCCATTTGTATTAGGCCAACATGTGACATAATGATACAAGGAACGAGATTCGATGCGAAACGTGGTACGGAAACGGGTACGGAAAACGCTACCTTGGGTGAATCGGAAACGTTGGGTCATTTTTTACTGATTTTTTTTAATAGATTCAGAAACTGAAATTAAAATGCAATAAGAAAAAAATCCGAAATCTTGATTTCCAATTTCTGATAATCTGATTACATCCTAAAAATTTCAGAATTCAGATACAAGATTAAAAGTTAAACTAAAGACTTAAATTTAAAGCACTCTAACTCGTGATAGTAAATGAAGAATTAAGAAAAAAACTCAATCTGCATATCGTTGCCTCTTAGGTGCAGTTGGCATTGTTGTGTTTCCTTCCTCTTCTTCCCACCTCATGTCCTCTAGTCTAAGTGGTGAATCATCCAAATATGAACTCTCTGGTTCGATGTCCCATTTTCTATGTGGTCCTTGTTTGTAGTTGGCTGTAAAACGGGAGATAAGTCTAATATTAGAGTGGATGAACACCAACTTATCGGCCCTCACGAGAATTCGATCGGTTTCTTTTTGTGTTATGAATATACGAGTACGTGCTCCACACCCTCTCCGCCGATGAACTACTAATAGGCTGTGACAGAACTTTAGGTGCAATTTCTGCTAATTCAGGTGTTTCTGCTCCATAAGTAGACCACCAAGAAATAGGACTCATTGACACAGCATCAACTTATCATCATATTATATCAGTTTCCTTTTTGATCGATCGATCAATTATGATATTATACTCTATATGCTCTATACTATACGAAGAATCTATAGGTTAGTCGTTCCTCATTACTAATCATCATATTATATCAGTTCCCTTTTTGATCGATCAATTATGATATTATACAATATACTCTATACTATACGTTGTATCTATAGGTTAGTTGTCCCTCATGACTAATCATTTATCATCATATTATAACATCAATCTCCTTTTTAATCGATCGATCATACTATAGACTATTGAGTGTACACTTGACCTATAGATACACACTATAGACTAATTCATGTTTATGCAAATTTACTTGACCTATCTAGTCACCCCATCCGCTTTTCGATCGATCATTAATGATATGATCCTATGTACACTCTATAGTCTATATTGTACGTTGTATTCATAGTTTAGGGTCTGTTCTGTTCAACTTCTTTTGTCTTATCTTATCTGATCTTATCTTATCTTATCTGATCTTATCTTATCTTATCTTATCTGATCTTATCTTATCTTATCTTATCTGATCTTATCTTATCTTATCTTATTTTATTCTGAAATGAGTGAAGATAAGTTGAACAGAACATCTTATTTATCTTATCTTATCTTATCTGATCTTATCTTATCTTATCTTATCTTATCTTATCTTATCTTATAAAATCTTATATAAGTTAAAATAAGTTGAACAGAACGGACCCTTAGTAACTTTGGTTGTTCTTCATTACTAATCATGAAATGATACTATATATTAGTATATAACTATGTGCACTCTATAGTCGTTATTATATGTTGTGACACATAGGATTGATATGTCATATTATATTTTTAAAACTATAATTTAGAATAATGAAAATGAATAATTAGAGTTTTAGATAAGTATAAAAGAGAGGTTGGCTCTCAATAAACCTTATTATATTAATTACAAATGTTATTTAAACTAAAGATAACTTTCGCTATATAATACACAAAATTATAATTATTCAGCTTAAAATATACATCAAAATAAGACCTATTTATCTAAATACTACACTTTCTAGAGCATTTCAAGTGTCACATAAGCAATTACTAAATTACGGTGAATTAATTTCTTATCAAAAGAGTATTGGATTGAAAATTGAAAAAAGCTTAAGAAAAAATAAATATTATTTTAAAGGTTAGAATAGATTTTATAAGTACTTTTTATAGGGTTGTGATAGAATTTTATCATCAAAGTGAAAATTCTTAATATAACAATGACAAATTATTATAATATCAATCTAAAAATGCAAATTTGTATTATATAGTACTCCATAAAATCTTTCCTTGGCTGTAATACAATGAAGAGTTCGACAAGGTGGCTGTAATACAATGAAGAGTTTGTCAAAAAAAAAAAAAGACAAGGTGGCGTAAAAAAAGAGGGGGGGGTTTAAAATCCACTTGTATACACAGCATTGGTTTGTTCAAAAAAAATTCATCATTACATATATGTCAGTACTTTTACTCAAAGGCTAAATATATAGCTGAACATTTATTTATAAAATATTAAAATCCTTAGTAATTCTATCAAAATATAATTAAATAATGATAATATAAATATTTTATTAAAAAGTGTTTGACTAAAGAAGCTTCTAGAATTGAATTTTTTAAAAAGAGGAGCAAGGAGTCCACGCCACCTTTTCACCAGTTCTTCGTTACTTCTTCTTCTTCCCCTTCATCAACACAACCACCTCCATTATCAAACCTTCAACTTCCAAACTCCAAAGCCTGCAAATGCGAAAAACAAACCAAAATTTAAAATTAAACACAAAAAAATATGATAAATATTTCGAAAAATAAAAGCCCTAAGGTTTTATGATCTATTACAGGCGAAAATTGCCTCAATTATTCAACTGAAATTGTCGAACAAAATCCTAGTTTTGCAATTAGGCTCAATTGCTTGGGTTCTTGCGCTGAAATCAGGGACGTCGCCTTAGGCGATCTGATTCGTGAACGGAGGCGATCTGGGTCGCGTTTGTTCCGCGATCGGGAACGGACGACCCAGATCGGAAAACGTGCCTCCGTCCCGCGTCCCTGGTATCACTAGACATAACTCCAATTCTCTGCCAGAAATTCTATTATACTTGACATATCTTCTCCGATTACAAATTTTCTTCCTGCAACAGCTCCTCGCTTGTAGTATGGATTTTCAACTCTGACATTTATTGAGTTACTTTCAGCTGGGTTGAAAAAATACACACATCAAAAGTTAGAAAAGGATTCCTCAATTTATATTCTTTTTAGTAACATTAGTTGAAGAGAAGGATATGATTAGAACTTATAAGTGGATTGAAATTGAAAATTGCCCTCTGAAATTGGTAAACTAAATCATTATTGGTAGCTATAATTAACAAGAGGACCTTTTGTCACGACTTGAGTTGAAGTTAGGGTTTAATGATTGTGTGTGTTTTCATTAATTATCATCAAAGGAGTATATATACAACCCTAAATGTACATAGCAACTAATAGGGCCAACTTAACATAACAATACAAATTAAAGGGCCCATAATACAATATATAATACATAGGGTCCAACACCCCCTCAAGTTGGAGCATGGAGATCACTAATGCCCAACTTGCTATGTAAGTAGGAGAATTGACGCACACCCAATGCCTTGGTAAAAATGTCCGCAAGTTGATATGTGGTGGAAACATGAGCAGTGACAATAAGTCCAGCTTGGATAGCATCCCGAATATAATAGCAATCAACCTCAATTTGTTTGGTGCGCTCATGGAAAACCGGATTTTAAGCAATGTATAGAGCGAACTAACTATCACAAAACAAAGAGATAGGGTGAGGATGAGAGACGCGAAGACTACTAAGGAGAGCACGGAGCCATTTCAACTCAGTAGTCACATCTGCCATAGAACGATACTCGGCTTCAGCGGAAGAGCGAGAAACAGTATGTTGTTTTCGTGTTTTCCAAGAGATAGGGGAGGAACCAAGAAACACAATCCAACCAGTAACAGAGCGACAGGTCAAAGGGTAACTGACCCAGTCAGAATCACACCAAGCAGTCAAATGCAAATCACAAGGTGATGAAAGAATAATACCCTGGCCAGGACTACCCATCAAGTAACGCACCCCCCTAAGAGCAACTTCCCAATGGTGGTCGTGAGGTTAATGCATGAACTGAGCAAGTACGTGAACCACATAAGCCAAGTCAGGTAAAAGCCAAATAAATGAGACGACCAACAAGCCGCCTGTATTGAGCAGGATCCGAATACAAAGGGCTATCAGCACGAGCCAAATTGTGGTTATGTTCAAGAGGAGTGTCAGCAGGTTTTGCCCCTAACAAGCCTGTCTCAGAAATAATATCAAGAGTATACTTCCTTTGAGATATGAAGAAACCATCAGGGCCACGAGCAACCTCAATACCCAAAAAATATTTCAAGCCCCAAGATCTTTCATGCAAAAACAGTCACCAAGATATTGCTTGAAAGCAGAGAGAGCAGCGGGATAATTACAGGAGATAATAAGATCATCAACATACACAAGCACATTAAATAGTAAATAATCAGAGTAGGAGTGAGAGAAACCATACTGGCGTAGGGAGGATGCTAATTTAGCAAACCAACATCGAGGGGCTTGACGAAGACCATAAAGATATTTCTATAAACGACATACCTTGCCAGTAGCAGTAGGATCAAAGCCAGGAGGAAGTTCCATATACACCTCCTCATCATGATTACCATGGAGGAAGGCATTATGAACATCCATTTGATGAACTTCCCAATTTTGAGAGCCTGCAACGGCTAGATATCCCGAACAGTAACCATTTTGGCAATAGGAGCAAAAGTCTCATTGTAGTCGATCCCCTCAACCTGATGATTCCCATGGATAACCAAACGAGCTTTGAGACGTTCAACACTGCCATCAGAATGATATTTAATTTTATACACCCATTTGCATCCCAAAGCCTTTTTATCAGGAGGAAGGTTTGTCATGACCCAAGTGTGATTATCCTCAAGAGCACTAATCTCTTTCTGCATGGCCTCTCTCCACCCGGAATACTACATGGCTTGTTTAAAACTTTTAGGCTCCACACCCTCATCCACTGCTGCAAGAAAAGCACGGTGTGGTATAGAAAAATTATCACAATTCACAAAGTAAGCTATAGGGTAAGGAGTAGTATCTGGAGGGGGGCTCTCTGAAGTCAACATATGACCCAACTAATCTTTCAACAGCCTGTTGGGCTGTTTCATATGGTGGCCTCGGCCCAACACGGGCGAAGTAGAATCAGCGGACCCAGAGGAGGAAGGTTGGGTGTCCATGGGCTCAACACAGGAGGGTAAGGGCCTAGACACGGGATCAGGGGGAGAGGCTACGGCATCAGGGGCAGCAGGCCCAATGGAAGAATTGGGGCCTGAAGGTGTTGGGCCTGGAGCGCTGGAAGTGTGGGGAAGAGAGGATGTGTTGCGGGAAGAGTCGCTTGGGCCAGGGAGCGGTATTGGGTCGGGATCAGTAGAGGGAGAATGAGAAGGAAAGGGGGTTGGGCTAGGTGAGTTTGAGTGAGGCGTGTCATCAAGGGGAAAATTAGGAGGGGGGGAGTCATTGAAATCGTTTTCAGCACCAAAGGAATAATCAGGCAAGGAAGTATATGGAAATGTAGTCTCAAAAAATTGCACATCACGAGACACAACACTAGTGGAAAAAAGACAAGGGCTGCGGTGCAAGGGTTGCGGTTTATTGAAAACTGCAACCCTTAACGTGAAGGGCTGCGGTTATCTCTAAAACCGCAGTCCTTTAAGATAAAGGGCTGCGGTTTTTGGGCTAACCGCAGCCCTTTAAGATAAAGGGCTGCGGTTTTGAGCTAAGCGCAGCCCTTTTGGGCCTTAAGGATTCTAATGCCCTAAACTCCCTTCCTTTTTCCCTCGTATTACCCGCGTTAGATGAGCCACTCTCTCTCTCCTCGCATCTCCTCTCTCACGCAATTACGCCCCTCATCTCTCCCTCTAACCTCCGATTTTGGGCCGAATCCCGCAGCACCACCGTGCCACTTGATCGATTGCCACCGTGCCACTGCACGCCTCGCGTCCCCTCATCTATCTCCTCTATTTTCTCCCTTTTCTCTCTTTCCTCGTTGAAACCCTAACCCTTGTTTCTTCTTCAATTTCCTGCTTTTTTATGCTCTTCAATTTAATTTTTCGTGCTTTTATTGTTGTTGTTGTTGTTGATTTCGCTTGTTGGAGATTTTCGGCGATATAGGAGACCAATATGACGCGTTCCTGTGCAACCAAAACGCTGCCGTTCAGGGTCGCACAAAAGCCAAGAATCACGCTAATGTCCTTCAGTTTAAGATGGTAAGATTTTGTATTTTTTATGATTGATCTCGATTATGATGATGTTTTATTTAGTGTTTATCTCATATGTCGATTTTCATACATATGTATAGTGTTGAGTTTGGGTTTGCGGTAGAAATAAAGCAGTCGGTCCAAACATGTTGCAGTGCAGATCTAAGACCAAGGCCCCATATTCCTAACCTGATAATGTCAGTGCTTGCTTAAGTCTCTCCATTGTTGCATTACCCGAAATAGTAAACATATAAATTATAAAAACTGTACAACGAACAACTTGATATTTGACCAGCAAATGCTAAAAATAAGATTCAGGATGTAATACATCAACTTTTAAATCTGAGATGCACAATACTGTTGGTCACCATCGGTCCAATTCCAATGGAGTCAATGACTCACTCAGTTTTGACTCTTAGATGATAAAAAAACATTGAATAAATTAGCCCATGAAGTTAATTGTACACTTCTAATCTATTGTGAAGTAGCAAACCATGGTTGTGTATCTAATAGGGAAACAGCTTGTCTATTATCGTAAGGGTAAGGTTGCATACATTGTTAGGATTTCTTGATTGTTTGTGTTTGTTTTTGATGGCTAGCTGTGCTTTGATTCATTATTAGGATTTTGCAGTTTTTGTATTTCTAGGGTTTTAATTTTATTTATACTTCATAATCTATACTTTGTAATACTTAGTATGCTCTCTCTTACTTTCTCTAATTTTAATTTGTATTCTGATTTGTGATTACTTTTACTTGATTGAAGTATGTAATCGAATGAGGAATTAGGGTCTTCTGCTCTACTCTTTGATAAGAGATGACAATGAACAAGGGTTGGTCATCTATCGGCTATGCTGATTCTCTCAAGCCACCGTGTAAATTCCCGACTCATTCTGAAGGATGTCCTTATTCATACAATACTCTATCTGATCAAGATGGACCTGTATTTGTTATCTTGATGGAGAATGACAAGGTTAGTCTTCCCGCCTTCTCCTACTGCTAGTCTGAATATGTTTCACATGTCTGGGTTTGATTTGATAGATTAAGGTGATTAGCCATTCAAATTAGTCAGTTCATAATGTGGTTTGGCCATTTGGAGGTACTAGCGTGGATTGGGAAGGGGAATAAATCTCTTAGTCCTTCATTCTTCCTTCCATCATACCGGCTAAAACATGGGATGGAAATCTCCTCATCATGTGTCGCCATTTGTTTTAATTTCTTTCCGGTTCTCTTGGGATACTTGAGTTCCAGTGGAGTGTGAACCTGAATAATGAGTTGGGTGGTTATCCTGAAAATTGAACTAAATATTTCATTGGTTTAATGTTATGCTTGGATTTCTGTCTAGTTTCTTCTGCACGTTGAATCTGTGATGTGTTTTAGATTTATTGCATTTAAGTCGGTTGAGTGTAGGGGTGAGATATCAGTTCTGTGAGAGTTGCTACGGATATGTTGTGTTTGATTTTGTATAGCTGTGTAGGAGTGCTAGTAAGTGTAACTGTTTTATTTTTGGGTTAATTATTCTTATTGCAACACTACTATTACAAAAAGTAATATTTATTAAAATGAGTTTCAACCAGAAAAAATCACAAGAAAAACATTAGAGAATCAGAAAAAAACAGTTATGATTGATAAAAATCAGTTTCCGAAGCAGTAAAAATAATTTTAGTTGTATAGAAATTAGGTGACTCATCTTGGATTGTGCAAATTACACGTCAAACTATTCTATCAAATATAAAAAAAATAAATCCAACTGTGACTTGTATATATAATAAGAATCATCCATCTAGTTGCACATGTGTAAAGTTACTGTGTGCTGAAACTGTGTTGGGACCTGAGTTTCTTTGTTACTTGTCTACTTGAGTCCTAAAATCCAATGACGTTTGATTTGGATTTAACCTATCATCTCCTATGTCATACTTCTCTTATATGTCTTTATTCTATAATAATAATAACGGTTTTTTCACCATATACCCCTGACAAATTTTTTTTTGCACCATATACCCTTTCAACTTTCCAAATTCACCATATACCCTCCACGTTTCAAAAAATACATCCACTTACCCTTTTGACTAACGGTGTTAGACTTCCGTTAGTCGTTAGACCCTAATCCTCCTCTAACCCTGATTAACTAACTTAAATCAAACCCTAATCCTAACTCTAACCCAATTCACTAACTTGGGCCCTAACTACTAACTTGGGCCCTAACCACTAACTTGGGCCCTAACCCTAACCACCCCTTACCCCCACTGCACCACCACCCCCGTCACCACCACCACGTCACCACCACAACCCCCTCCCCCTCCCCTTCCCCGTCACCACCACCACCCCCTCCCCCTCCCCTCCCCCCTTCCCCCGCCGCCCCCCTCCCCTCCTCTTCCCCACGACCCCCCCCGCTTGCCCTTCCCCAGTCACCACCACCATCCCTCCCCCTTCCCCCACCCCCGGCCCCCTCCCCAGGCCCCCCACTCCCCCCTCCCCTGCAGATCGCCCAACCCCTCTCCCCTGCAGCCCCTCTCCCCCTCCCTTCCCGCAACCGCCGAACCCCTCCCCTCCCTTTCCCCGGCAACCCCTCCCCCCCTCCCCCTCCCTTTCCCGCCGAACCCCTCCCCCTCCCCCGAAATGAAAAAAAAAAATCGAAAACGCCAAATACGTAACGCCCGGAACCAAGCGACGACGGGGGAAGGGGAGGGAGGGGGCTGCGTGACGACGGGGAAGAGGAGGGGGGGCGCGACGACGGGGAAGGGGGGGGGCGCGACGATGGGGGAAGGGGAGGGTGGACTGCGCGGCGAAGGGGGAAGGGAGAGGGGTGTGCGACGACGGGGAAGGGGAGGGGGGCTGTGCGGCGACGGGGGAAGGGGAGGGGGACTGTGCGACGACGGGGGAAGGGGAGGGAGTTGCGAGGGAGGCTGCGGTGGTTGTGGGGGGCTGGTGGGGCTGCGGTGGTTGTTGGGGGGGGCGTAGGCTGGGGTTGGGTTGGGTGGGGGCCGGTGGGTTGGGTTAGAGAGAGAGTTAGGGTTTAATTAGGGTTAGGGTGGGGGAGGGGTGTTTAGGGTTAAGGTTTGTATTAGGGTATTAGATTAGGGTTTGATTTAAGTTAGTTAATTAGGGTTAGGGGAGGATTAGGGTCTAATGACTAACGGAAGTCTAACACCGTTAGTCAAAAGGGTAAGTGGATGTATTTTTTGAAACGTGGAGGGTATATGGTGAATTTGGAAAGTTGAAAGGGTATATGGTGCAAAAAAAATTTGTCAGGGGTATATGGTGAAAAAACCGTAATAATAATGTTAAGATATAGCTTAAATTTGAAAATAATAATGTAAAGATGTAGCTTACCTTATATTATCGCTCCTGTTTGTATAAAAAATTTGTATTGACTTGGTATTGTTCTCTCTTACATGTGCTGCTTCACCTAGATGTGCTCTCGTGCCTAATATTATATGTTCTTGTTACTTGGTGAATTCAAGCTCATTGACCTTGAATTATATGTTCTTGTTGCTTGTTTTTATTTTAGTAAGTTATTGCTGTTTTTCTAGTGTGGTGTCTGCTTTCATCTTCAGTGAAGCTTGTGTCACCAAATATCTTTTGCACTAGCCGCTTTAAAAATTATGTATCATGTTTTCTTGCTTAATCTTTTGATTACATTGCATAATTTCATTTCAGGAATCTGCATCTATTGGTTATAACACCTAGAATGTTTGAGAAGGAACTTATAGATGTCTAATTTGACCTTTGTGGTTCTACAACAACCAGGGATCATATGGTGGGAAATACATCTTTTGGATTTGGCATTCATGCGGAAAATCTGAGAGAGGCCAGGTATATATTGTTTTTGAAATGTAAGTAAACGAAGAGGTAGTTTTAAGGATCTCCTCCTCTCGAGCAGATGATCTCAGAGAAGTTGGGTATATGCAAAAGCCCTTGTCATCATTGTGCATGGAAAATGGCTTAAATTGTCTACTCTTTCTTGCCACGATGAACAATGAAGCCGAGGGAGCGGGAGGGGGACTTGAACCCTAAACCTTAGCTATGCTCTAACATTAAGCTTTTCTAGCCATTTATGATTATCATTCTGAATCATAGAACACGAATCTGTGAGCTGAAGTCTCTTATCACAATAGCTTCCCCTTGTTTAGTTGATGTGTGCTCCAATATGTTTAAAAGCTCATATTTTTTCAGCTCTGCTTATATTTGCACTTGTGCTATTCAGAGCTTTCGTAAGAGCTTGTATTCTGCAGTTACTGAATGGACTTTTTGTTTTTGCAGCTAGGAAAGAGCAGATATAAGTGCTGGAAATCTTCATGGCTTGCCCAAGGAGTTGTATTATAACATGATTCTTATTTTCTCTATATTCGTATTAAAAACATAATTTGTAATGAAAAATGATAGTTATATATATATAACTGTTTGGGATCATTTGGGACAAAAAAATGCAAAAAAAAAAAAAGTTTTTTTTGTTTTTCTGGGTCTTATAACCGCAGCCCTTTATCCATTATTAAGGGCTGCGGTTTTGAGAGATAACCGCAGCCCTTAATTATTAAGGGCTGCGATTAACAACCGCAGCCTTTCCAAAATGCGAAGGGCTGCTAGGCTAATGGTTGCGGTCAAAAAACGCAGCCCTTAGGCCACTTTTGACAGCAGCGCTTGGCCTTTTTTCCTCTAGTGCAAAGATATCCCCGGTCTCCAAATCATAAAGTTTCCTCCCTTTCTTGCTAGTGGGATACCCAATATAAATACATTTACGACTTCGAGGAGCAAATTTATTCCCTTTGGCTTTTTGATTGTGAGCAAAGCACAAACACCCAAAAGCACGTAAAGCATCAAAATCAGGAACATGACCAAAAATCATCTCATACGGAGTTTTATTGCCCAACACTCCAGAGGGAGTACGGTTAATCAAATGAATAGCAGTAAGAACACATTATCCCCAAAATTGGACAGGTAAATGAGCCTGAAACATCAAGGCTCAACTCACATTTAAAATATGTTGAAGTTTGCGCTCAACTCCCCCATTTTGTTGTGGGGTTCCTGTACAAGAGGTTTGAAACAAGATGTCATGGTTTTTCAAGAAAGGGGTCATGCAATTGAATTTAGTTCCATTTTCACTATGAACAATCTTAATCGTAGCATCAAACTGACGGGTTACCATGGCAAAGAAGGATAAGAAATATATATGAACTTCAGTTTTATTGCTCAATAAATAAACCCATATAGCATGGGAATAGTCATCAACAAGAGTCAAGAAATAAATAGCTCCACAAGAGGAAGGTACATTATATGGTCCCCACGATTCACAATGAATAAGTTCAAACAAACGACTAGCTTTATGATCACTAACAGGAAAACTATCATGTGTCTGTTTAGCCATAGGACAAACATCACAGACTTTATTCAACTTCTTTCTATCATGACTAGAACGAATTGCAGGAAGCATCTTCACAACCCTTTCTGATAGATGGCCTAACCTTTGATGCCATAGATCAAATGTACTCAAAACAGGAACTCCCACTGCTTGCACCACAGCCACCTTGTGAAAGTAGTAGAGCCCCCTCGCCGTTCACCTGCTCCGATCAGAATCCCCGAGGGTCGGTCCTGTATAGCACACTAAGGAGTGAATTGAATAGAACATTCATTGTCAGACAATAAATGAGATACAGAAATCAGATGACACTGAAACTCAGGAACAAACAAAACATCACGCAAAATAAGATGATCAGTGAGATGAACATCTCCTTGCATATTTGTAAATGTCGAGCAACCATTCGGAAGACCAACTAAGCATGCCTCAATACTCCGAATATTTGTTAAACAAGTCATATCTCCAGCGGGAAGCCCCCGTATCAGTACTTGTCTGTTCAATGTTAATCATGTTCATGAGCACCTCCATCTGTGCCGGTGTAAGACTACCGAGAGGTGTACCCCCTCCTTTGGAAGTTCCAAAACCACCATCATGCACTACATTCGTGCGAGCCCCCCTGCACCACGTCCTGCCCCAGCAGTAAGAGAAGGACCCGGCGGCCGGTGTGGGGCAGGCAGCCCGGCCCCACCACCAACGCTGCTGCTGTCGGGCTTACCTGCGTTACGTGCACGCAACAGATCATCATACCAGGCAGGTCTCCCATGGATCTTGAAGCATCCATTCACCTCATGCCCACGTTGCTTGCAATGTGTTAACACAAGCTTAGACTTGTCAACTCGTTTGAAACGCGGCTTCCCACGCTCAGATTGAGCGAGAAAATCCTGGACGCTCTTATGTGTTCGAGTGTCATGCGAAGAAGCAAGCGACTGTTCTTCTTGAACCAAAGTCTGATAAGCACGATTAATGTCTCCCATGGGCTGCTGTGAAAGCAAATTAGTCCGTAAATCCCCATAATTCTTGCCATTAAGGTCGATCAAAAACTGGTGAAATATTTCTTCGTCGCGATCTCTCGATAATTTTAATGCAATCCCACACTCACACTTCTTGCACTCACACGATGGAAGTGGTTTTAAACGAGTCAATTCATCATACAACCCCATAAGTTTGGAGTAATATTCATCAATCTTCATAGTCTCGGTTTGCTTACAATCCGAAATCAGAGCCTTAATTTGTTGGATGTGAGGTCCATTCGCAACGCATAATCTCCGTTCAAGATACACCCACAATTCGTGTGCATCATCATGTAAAGGTATCGTTCCCGCGATCTTTGAGTCCATACTCTGCAACATCCAGGACACAATCATGGAATGAACGGTGTCCCAATCAAGTATTCCCATAGGTTCAGTGGGTTTGAGGATTGTTCCCTCAACAAACCCGAATTTTCTCCGTGCACGAAGCGAGAGTGTCATAGCTCTCGCCCATGCCACATAGTTGTCACTGGTGAAAGTGACGTGGGTAATTAAATTCCCCGGTTGATCACCGGAGGCTAAGTAAAAGGGAGAAGAAGGAGTGACAGTCCACTCGCCTTGTCCAACAACCACATATTTCTTTTTATCGCCCATGGTTTCGGTGCTCCTTGCTTATCACGCGAGTGAGGCTAGGATGGCAACACATGTCGACGACAACGTTTAGTCAAGAACACGGCTCTGATACTATGTCACGACTTGAGTTGAAGTTAGGGTTTAATGATTGTGTGTGTTCTCATTAATTATCATCAAAGGAGTATATATACAACCCTAAATGTACATAGCATACTAATAGGGCCAACTTAACATAACAATACAAAGGGCCCATAATACAATATATAATACATAGGGTTCAACACCTTTCTATTTTGGGACACAATTATCTCGGTCTCATGATCTTTTGATGAAGGTTAGAGAAATTATATTTATTATCATATATACACCACCATCTATTCCTATATGTTCTTTTTATATGGAATGATAGAGTATAAAATTATTCTTGGGGCTTCAACCATTAGCTTAACCTTTTGATCGAGTTTATCCTTTAATATGGTATCGGAGCCAGCGTGACAAGAAGGTCACAAGTTCAAATGTCATCTACCTCTCCTTTCCAATGTATGAGGGAGGTCTGTGATGCATCTACACTTCAAGCGTAGGGCTCTTGTGGGGTGGGGGGCGTGATAGAGCATGAAACTATTATCAGCGCTTCAACCATTTGCTGAAATTTTTGGTTGAATTGTCCTTTGACATATAATACGAAAATAATTAAAGTAAATGCAATTTATGGACCGAAATTAAGAAATTTTCGTATGGGCTACATATCACTTTTTTGTTGATTCGTAATTTTAGATTGCATCGGATTTGATAGCCAATAACGCACAACCCTACTTAATTAGGGAGGTTTCGATCAAGAATTCCATTTAAAAACCGTAAATAAAGGTGAAATATAGGGCCAAAAAGTAATTAAATTGAAAGTCTAATTAAGTGGGACCACAAAGGATTCCCAACAAAAGAGTTGATATATAAATAAGAATTAAGATCTAAGCGAGAAAGTGATAATGACATGGTATCCAAACAATCAACATAAACTAATTGAAGAGGTTATATCAAGAATCGATCTTGTCCCAGACAGGGAGAGTTTGCGTTAGGATTGTTCGAGAAGAGAGTGAAAGTAGAAGGAAAACACAGGGAAAACAGACGTAAATGGATTGCCCTGCCGGTTAATAGGGGAGCACCCTAAGCGACGGCTTTTTACGGGGCCCCACATCTTTGAAAATAATTGCAAAAGAAATTCTAGAAAAATATTTTTTTATATTTATACTTTTCATAAC